>MQRK01235856.1:0-13159 GCA_001938485.1 Girardia tigrina
ATGAGATAAAACAAAGAGTAAAATATTTATAATTTTTGATGAAGTAAAACAAATATTTATAATTTTAATTCCAAGTTTTGTTAGACTAAATATTATTTTATTTGAAGTTACTAATTTTAGTAAAAGAATTATTTTAAAATTTCCTATATAAACTTTTATCAAAAGTGTTCACATGTATTTTTTTCGGAACCCTAACAATATTAAAAGGCACATCTTAAAAAATACCTCCCATAACAAGTGGTTTGGTTTCTTTGGTTGTTATATATTATATATTGATTGATTTTTATAAAAATAAAATATAAAAGACAATTAATCAAATTTTTTAATTAACATGGCTGACTAAATTCATATAAACAATTCAAATAATGGGAATACTGCCGATTTAACAAAAACACGCAAAAAGAGTCAAACATTAACGATACAAGTCGTCAAAAAGATACGGAGAGGAGTAGAAAAGGGCTATACGCCTCAAAAAATTTCAGAAGAGACGCTTTCATTGCCAACGGTTTACAAAATAATGAATAAAATCACCGACGGTGCTCAAGATGAAGAATTGTTGGGGCACAAGCCAGGAAAAAACAACAGACAACCTCTGTTGTAAAATCGAAAATTTCCCAGTTTTTACTGAGGGATCCTTCATATTTCCAAAAAGAAATATCCGAGGAATGTAATAACATATCGCTGACTCAAAGCGGTATTTCGAGAATATTGAAAAAAATGAATTACACTCGAAAAAGGCTGACAAGGATCCCGGAAGAGAGAAACACCCCAAGAAACATCGATTTACGGCAAGTATATGCCAGGAGTATAAGTTTTGTACCTATGAATAGTTTGGTGTTTTTGAATGAAACTGGTGTTAATCTACACCACACCAGAAATTATGGATATTCACCAATTAATGAAAAGGCTGTTAAAACTATTAGGGCTAGGTGGATGGTATCAATTACAATAAATGGTGTGTTAGGATTTAAAATCAAGGATGGCGCTTTTTATAGCACAACATTCATCGAGTTTATTGAAAACGTGTTAAAACCTCATTTTGTACAAAATCCGAATGATATTCTAATTATGGATAATTATAAGTTTCACCATCAGCATGGTGTAATTGAAATACTAAATTTAAATAACATTACCCATCGATTTCTGCCACCGTATTCTCCACAGTTAAACCCCATTGAGAAATATTTTAGTCATTTTAAATCTTTATTGAATACAATTCACCCATTGGCAAGAACACGTGGAGAATTAAAAGAGCGAATACTGGGCGTTTTGAGCAATAAAACAATGGATTTTGGTGGTTGGTTTAGGAATATGCTGCATTATGTTGAAAAGGCACTGGCAAGGCATGGATTTGTTTGATTTTTGATGAATAAATTGTATTGTATGTATATTGTTTTCAAGAAGTTTAGTATAATAATAACTTATATTATTTTTAAAAAATTTTGGTATAAAAACAAATAATTTTTTAATTGAAATAAACCACGCATTCGGTTTAATATAAAAAACTTAATTTAAGAGTGTTGTGTTGGTAAAATTCTGTGATTTAACATGATAATCACGGCTTTGATGGAACAAAGCATATTTTTTAATATAATAAAGCATACTTTTAATATAATAAAGCATACTTTTGATATAATAAAGCATACTTTTTAATATAATAAAGCATACTTTTTAATATAATAGAGCATAACACTGTAATTAACACTCTTCGAGAAAAGAATTACTAAAAAGTAGCATCATATTCTTTAAAATTAATCGATTATTATAGACAAAATTAAGTAGTAAAATGATTAAAGAGAACACTAAGTATTATTGACTTGTAATTAATTGCTGTCATTTTTTGCTATTCGGAGATTTCAAATTCAAAACTAATTAGAAATTCAATCAAATCTTTATTTATTTTCAAAATTTATTTATTATGACCTTGAATGTGGTTTATTTAAACACAGAATAAATTAAACAGAATAAATTTTTCCTTTTTCAACATTCAGTCCTTTACTATACACAATCAAATGTCTTTTTTTACAATCAAATTAATTAATTTTTTTCAAATAAATGTTTTTTTGAATAATTCCTTTTTCTAATCAATTCGGTTCATTGATTTGACTGGAACAAGTATTATGTAAAATATTATATTTAACAAATTATATTTAACCAACAGAAACAAAGTAAAAATTGATTATTAAGATAATCCACTAAGCATCAAACACGCTATAAAAATAAAATATATTTAATTATTTAAATTATGATAACAAAAGACAGGTGACTGTAACAAAAAATGAAAATGAGGACGTCAAAGCCGATGTGACCCGACAAAATATTGAACGACAAAATAGCCCCGACATAATAGCGCTGACCATTGTTTGCGGCTCTTAGATCGCACCCTGAGTAAACGAGTCCGGTCTGTTCCCCAATTCCAACTCGAATTCTGCGGTAGTCAAAAAATTCAATTGTTGACCTTGGAACGCACTGCGAGTCATCGAGTTTAGCCTGCTCGCGAATTTCAGTAACCAGTGACCAGGGTACAACCGCTGGTGTTGCTGCCCACCTGCCCGAGCACCATGACATACACCTGCACCATGGTGACTCACCGCTCGAAGTCATCTCTCTCCTGATGTGTCGACCTATAGGATAGCTCTAAGAGGAACATCCCATGGTGATATTTGAAAATAAGTAAGTATAATTCTGATGAGTTAATATATTTAATTATCTTCATGACAGGAAATGGTGATTTAAACTTCAGGAGGGTATCATTACAGAAAGGTTTGTCATTTTTGAAATAAGTTTTATATTATAAATTTTTGTCTTTTCTTTATAACATTTTTATTTTTCATGTTTTTGGGTTGTTTTTTTTTAATAAATATAGATGCTTGTAAGGTCATATGTGGGATGTTGTGATACTCGTAAGGGCAAGATGGCGTTATAATAGTAATTTCGAGGTACGAAATGCAACATACTCTAAATAGAAGGAATATGACGTATAACAACATTTATGGACATTTTTTAGATGTATTCTAAATATTGAGATTGATTAAATATAAAATTTTTATTTTTATTTAATTGTGATGAAATTAACTGGCATTGTGTTATGAAACAACCCATAATCAAAAAACATAATATCTCAACAAATAATAACTATAAAGTAGCTTTACTGGATGTTAGGCTCACAGTTAGTTTTAAATTGTTTACTCTGTACGATTTTTTAAAGCTTTTCCCATATTTTGACACAAATTTCACGTACCTTACTTGACATTTCTTCATTAAAAGCAGATATTCGATCAATTGAACCACTGTTTCATAGAAGCCCTAAAGAGGGAAATTCCTAGCAACAAATTTAACTTAACTTTCAAAAGAATTCTCGAATAAAGAATTATTTATTAAAACAAATATAATGAAAGATAGTACTTTATAATAATGTTTTATATGGAAAATAAATTTCATTTCAATCACATTGTTTTCTATGAAATGTTCAGTAATTGTAACAATTAGCTATATTAGCTAAATAATTAAAAATAACAGAACAATCTTGTAGAATGAAATATGTAAATCAAGGAACAATTTGTATGTATAAAATATATCTTTGGTCCCGGCATTTTGTCCGGTTGGCTATATGTCAGAACATTTAATTGTACGGAGTCTCGTTGGCTCCAAATAATCATCAGGTTCGCTCGAGCCGATCTGAAGAATCGTGACGGTGATACACGAAGTACTGGCACTTCTGCTCCAAAAGATTACAGTTGGAGGTCTGATTGATTTGTCCTCGGTCCTTGGCTAACGATTGATGCCAAGGCTAACATGGAATGGAAGCAATTGGCATCGGGGGGCTTTCCAGTCCTGATCAGTAAATATACTGAGAGCACATAATACCGGTGTCAACAAAGTGCCACTGTATCGGACTTGTATCTACACCGTTTGTCCAGTTAACAATAACAGTGAATTCGATCACATCATCCTCAAGTGCTCGGTGACTGAGGCGGTCCTTCACGAGTTGTATTCGCGTTAAAATTCAATTCAACAATGAGTATCGTTTTATTGAAGCGCATCACAAACAAAAAGAAAGCGAACGTACTGTTTAAAATGTTTATTCCATTGAAATGAATGCAATATTTTACATGTTTTTAAACAACCACATTAATTTTTTTCATAGTTTTTTTAGTTTTTTTAACAACGGAAATTACTGAAGCACAACGGTATGAAACGAGATTTTCAATATTTCCTTTTTAAATTTCTAAGAGATGAATTAAACCACAAAATCTTCAAACTCTGCCTCCATCATTGTTCATTATTTAAGTATTTGATCAGAAATTAAATTTTCAGAGTAAAGAATTTCTTTACCCTGAAAATTTAAACTTTCTTCTTGGAACCTAATTAATTTCTTAAATAAAACTTTAAATGAGATGTGTTGCAAAACTTCTAAACTAATTCATCGTTGTTGCGTTCTTACATTTATACTGAATAGTTTATCGTAAAAATATTTTTTCAGTGGAAATTGTCACAAAAAATCTTTTGTTTGTATTATCAAATTACTGTGATAAAACATATTTTCACCGTTCTGTAATTCGAAATTCATAAGATCTGTCTCGAAATATATTTTCTTAAATAAGAATTGATAATTTTTTAGATGTTGAACAACTTTTAACCACTCAATAATATTGTGAAATAAAGGATTCGATTAATTTGGCATGAAACAATTTTGTAGTGATTTATCGAATCAATAATTTTGTTTAAATAAATCAATTAGAAAATAGAAACATTGAAATCAAATTGTTATGAGTAAAGGTGATCTAATTTTTATATGAAATATGAAATTTATACGATTTCCGTAGTCATGCCCGGTAATTTGAGTGACATCAGAAGTCGAATTGCCAACATCGAGAAAGAGATCAAATCTCTTTCCACCGAAAAAGAAGAATTATTAAAACAGATGAAAAACGTAAATACATATTGATACACAGTCCAATGAATTTGTTGTTGTCTTTAGTTAGAGGCGTCAAGCAAAAAAGAGAGCGTTTCCGAGAATATCGACTTCTCTAAGACCAATTTCCCGTGGTCGACGACCATCCAGACTTTGAGTCGAGACAAACTGAAGATCAGAGAGTTGAAGCCGATCCAGATCAAGGCGATCAATGCCACGTTGTCGAAGCGCGACTGCATCGTGATCACGGCACCCGGTATGTCGAGTCTGTTCTAATATCGAGATTCTTCTTATACTCAATTATCATTTAATGTCACTAGTTCATTATTGCGATTTAAATAAAATAATTGTGACTAAAACAACCGTCTCAATTGCCGGCGAGCTGAATTGTCGTCTTTGAAAGTTGCTGTTTTAATTTTTAAATCGTAATTATTAGAGTTTATTAATTATAATTTATAATAATATATAATTTATTTATTGATTGTTTCGAATTCTGTGTTGATTTAACAGTCGGTCGATCTCGTTGGCAGAACCGTATCGATCTGGGCTATCCAGATTGACCACGGCTTACGTAGATTCGCTCTGGCTTCTCCGCAATTTTGAATTGTGATCATAGCGTGACCGACGAACAAACAAACATTTTGGACAAATTTATTATTATGATGCTCTATATTAATAATCTCTTTTTCTTTGAATTTGTAAAACTGGTCTGATCGCCATATGAAGAACACTTGTTTGATTTGCAATACTTTTATTGACATCACAAATCGAATTGCCACAAGGACAGTTCTCCACAAAACTTTCGAATCAGCACTTTTTAAAGACTGAAAAATTCAAAGCTGAGAGTATATTCCAGTCCCTTCCACCACAATTCAGAGCACATAGAGGTGTCATGAATATACGGATGAAAGAGGAAGCTTACAAAGACTGGACGGAAATTTTGCCAGAAATAGAATTTATGTTTAATTTCCCAATTCAAGCTACCATAAGTGTCACATGATCTGAAATAATATTTGGCAAGAAGTTTAGATATTAGTGGAAAGACACCGATGAAAGCAACGGAGACAAAAGAAACAAGCAAAAATATATTAGAAACAAATAGAACCTTTCAAGTTGGGGATAAAGGGTTGATAAAGAAAGAATGCGTAACAAGGGAAAAGATAGATATATGGGTCCGGCAACAATAAAGAACCGGGCATGAAAAAAGTTATGAGTTTGAGTTAAATGGGACAATTTTGATCACGAGTTTAGCTATTTAAATCACTAAAGCTATTTAAATCGAGTGGGATGTGTGGAATGTTTTCGAATGATGTTTATTGTATATTATTTGGTATGTTGTTTTAGGATTGCATTTTTCCTACCTATTGGAAGATTTTGGATATTTTGAGCCGTCTGCTTATTCAAACAATTTTTAAATGTAAATAACAATTTTAAAATTAAATTAATTTATTTGAAGTAATAAATATATAATAAAATTTTAAATCTATTTGAAAGTGATTTAAAATATTTTAATAGTGGTTTGTAACGTATAAATTTATTTAATCATAGATAATGTATTTAAAAAGAATTAAAATATTTTTCAAAATAGTTTAAAAATAGTTTAATATAGAATTGTAAATTAAATTTGTTAGAATAATTAGAGGTTTAGAAATAGAATTTAAGTTTGTCAATCAAGAACGATGTCTGATTACGAAAGTTTTGGGACGATAATAAACGGCTATATGAAACATTAAATGAACGTTTGAGGTTTAATATGTACGAAAAACTAAAACAAATAAATCATAACATTAGGGTAACAATGGAGACATTATTTATCACTATTACATCACATTAATACATCACTAGATTTAAGCCAACAAACCAAGACGATCCGGGATTCCAGAGACGTATGCCGGATAGTGAAGATTTTACCGACGCGGTAGCGGAAGACGTCCAACAATTCTTTGAGGAAGAAATCGCACCACGTGATAGATGGGATGATCCAGAACATCCTAACTTCAACAACAATCTGGATGATATGGAGGACTTCTTTGAAGAACTCCCGGCGTATGCCATTGATTGAGCCTCCATCCTCGGAGAAACCTTACCCCTAGTGGGACACTAAACTTTTGTCATTTGAAATAAATGTTTACTATTTCTATTTCTATTTCTATTTCTATCAACATACACGGGTTAAGAAAGATTTACTAAAAGAAAACACAATGAAGAGTATAAAGTCTGCAATATTCTGCAGGATTTAGAACATTTGAGGATTGCAAGCTAATCTGGCTTATGAATTTGATTGTCACGTGTTTAAAAACTCGTACTTTGAAGAGAAAACTTGTGATCTCAAAACCCGGATTAGAGAGCATAAATATATGAATCAATCGAGTAAAGTTCATTATAAGAATAAAATAACTTTTGTTTTGAATTAGCAGTTTTCTATTATACATTCGATTCATATTACAAGTTTCGGTTCTGTGAATCAATATCTATAAGACATTACAAGATTGAGCAAAAGTTAGCCTTAATTAATATTTTAAATCTTAAAATAATGAAATAAAATTTACCATTAACTCCCAATAATATTTTAATAAAGTATAATTAAATATTTTTATATTAATATTTTTGTTTTTTTTATTTTATATTAGAGAATGTTATTATTGTTGGTGATGTAAGTAGGAAATATAAAAACGTGCAATGATTATGTTTCAAAACGATCTTTAAGTTAATTATACAACATCAAATAAATAAATATTTTATTAAAAAATAATAATAAATAATACATGTTTGAAACGTTTGATGTTTTGTGTTTCAATGTTGTTTATTGATTTGGAATTGTGTCTATCTTACCCAGATGGCTGATTAATAATTTAATTATTATACTCTGAAACTAATTCAATTTGAATTAACATATAATATTTTCATTTATTTAATTTATAATCATTCTAAATTTTTAAATAATTTGATAAATTTTCTATTAAATTTTTATATAAATAAAGCAAATTAATATTTTAAAATAATTAATGGTTTATTTTTATTTAAGGAATGAAATTTGAAGTAAATATTATTAAATATTTTTGAGGTTCCAATTAATTCAAATAAATGGAACGAGATCATTTAACTGTTGTAAGATGCAAAATTACGAAAGTTTTGATAATATTTGTAATGATGACAAATCAACTTGTGATAATAATAAGTGTCGAAAATCATATTGTTGTTCTTGATAAATAGGAAGTTAAAAGTTCTTGGAAAACACTAAATTAAGAATTTATAAGCATAAATATGACTTCCAATTGATTTTAGTTTTTGAAAATGTTGGATAAGATATTCTGCAAATACACGGTTAATTTCACTATTTCTTTTTAAAGCATTTAGAATTTTATTACTAAGTTTAATTATTAATTCAATTATTTTTAAAATACTCTGTTGTTACACTTTATAGCTTATATTTTTGAAATATCTTGGACCCAATATTTAAAGATGAAGAAGTAAATTGAAGCTTTGAGTTTTCATCGAAAAGCTATAATAGACGTATAAAATATATTAGACATTCTTCAAAGAATAATAAAGCATGAAACCTAGATGATTAATTAACAAGATTATACTTATTATATAACAGACAGTCCTTTTATTGATACATCGTCGTATGTCAACAATGTAAATTCATTAATTTTTCCGCATCAACTTGGTGTCACAAAAGAACAGTGTTTAGTTGTAATTAATTAAATGTACAAGTGCATGTTTGAAAAGAAACAATATTTATCGGCATCACAATGATTTAATCAATGACACAAGTGCAGCTGCATGTCAATTAAATGAAAACAAAGTATCAGTGATCAAAATAAAAATATTTTGAGAAAGGATTTATACTTATAGTTCATGTTAATAAAAGATTTGAAATATTGAATGTTCTCATTGATGCTGCTAGATTATTTATCAAAGATTATTAGTTCCACAAGCTATAAAATGTAGAATAATATGAGAAAGACTTGTTTACATCTCATTATTTTTAATTAATATTAATTAACGCAGTGACGTTTTGATGGAATCGAATGGGTTTACTTGCAATGACAACATTGGACAGTAAAAGTTGATAAGTTCCTTTATATTTTAAAATAACCCACAGATCAACTATAAACGCTTAAATTTACTCATCAAATTGAAGTAAAATTTTAACACAGTGGAAAGGTTGGACGTCCTTAAGTATCCAAAATTTGTGAAATTGAGAGGTTTCACCAACCAATGTCAAGACTACAAGAACATTTTTCTTTGCCGATACTTGAAGAACAATGATTTAAGTTTAATGGGAAATATTTTCAAAAACCGTTTCATTTGTTATTCATATATTATGACTTAAATGCGTGAACATTTTTGTAATATTTCACTAAAGTATATGGTCAATATACAGTCAAGACAAAAAATAATCTCTATTATAATCGAGTTTTATAATGTAAAGAACAGGTGAAATTTTTATACTATTATACATAATGCTTACAATTCAAATCGTTTTAAAAAATTAATTACTTTAAAATATTAATTCTGAATATGGAAACCGGAGTATTAATAAGACTTTCTAGTAATATTTGGGCTCAATTATTATTACATTTGTAAGAGTTTGTTTAATTTATATTTATCCAAACGATGATATTTATTAAGGATTTGGAAAGTCTCTGTGCTATCAATTATCTTCAATGATCTCTGGAATCACCATAGCCATATCACCTGTGATCTCGCTAATGCATGATCAAATCATAAACACAGAAAAGTTACATATTCCATGCATCGCTCTCGACTCCAGTTGTCCCGTTAAATTACAAAATGAAATCTACAAAGCCATGGAAAACGACCCTGTTAGTGATTGTTTTAAATGTTTAATAACTAACTTGGTGATGTATGTTCTTGAAACGTTATTTTTATGCTGTTTTAGAATTGTCCCTGCAACCCTGGGGGTAATTCTGTGTTAGATAACACGACTGTTCGGATAAAACTTAGATTTTAAAATTAGAATTGGATTTTTTATTTATATATTTGAAATTCAGATGAAATTGTAAATCATATTTAAAATGCAAAAAGTAATAAATTCGAAATGAGCTTTAATTAGTAGCTAGAAATGAATTTTAAAATATAAATAATTATGTTGAGCAACTTGCTGGAATACCGGGAAATCGAGCTATCATTAATTTATTAATTTGAAAAGAAGAATCCAAAGTATTTGAAAACAATTCTGATTGTAGCTTGGATAATGTTTTAGAAGTAATCTTGCTGCTCTTTATGAACCTTAAAATTAATGAAGTAGTTTTTGTTGACGTTACTGTCTTTTTCGAGCACTAATTACTGACACCATAAACTTATTTCTATCCCATTCTTTTGATGACAAAATCTGAGTCTGATTTGTTCCATAATTCCACTGATTATGTTAATGGCAATCTATTGTTTTGATAAACTTTTCAACACAGTACAAAAATGAAAGTTATATCAAATTTAGATATTCAATAAACATTTGTGTAACGGCATCCCTTTCATAAATACAAAGTCAGATTTCAAAAATGTCACACTAATAAATACATTTAAAATAGTTAAAAAGGAAAATTGTAAAATTTACTTTACACTATGCCTGATGCATATGTCAAGAACCAATTAAGGTTAAGAAGAGTAATGATGACTGCAAGCATTTTTAACCAAAAATAAAATGACAACAATATAAAGTCCGAGGAAAAGATATAGCAGATCATATTTATTCTTTTGAAAATTATGACCCTACATTTGAAGGCACTTTAGAAATGTGCTTGTAGAACTAGTGGAACCGTTCCTCGTGCTATAATGATAACTCATTTACTCAGGTGCGGTATATAGAGCTTCTGCAAAGCATACTTATATTTTTTTGACGATGTGTAGAACAGTTGGCACGAAAATTAAAGAGCAAAGGTTGTTCGAACCGAGCAACACAAGGACACGCGACAGGTCTGAAATTAATTATACATATTTTAATCCTATATCTATTGTGGGGTAAAATTTATATTTTCAAATGATTTCATAAAATTAATGAGACATATATTCTTACAATCTTGCTTCTTAGATATATTGGTTTTCTTTGCCATTTAAAATTTAGAATCTCCATGATTTCTTAAATGTTTCCTTAACATCCTTCAGACTTACCATTTCGACGCGCAACATAAAAGTTCAATGGCCTTTAAACATGCAGTTTTGTCACAAAAAATAAAATGATCAAAATTATTTGCATCGTTTTCTCTCCCTCCACATTAAATAGTACTACTATAATTTGTTTGTGCGAAAATGAAGACGCAATAGTTTCATTCGGGGTATAGTTGATATGCGCGTTGAAAGGAAACAAAAAGCAAGCTACGTAAGTCTATTTACGCGTTTAAATGGTTAAGATATAAGAAATAATGACTTTATAAGACGTTAAATAATTTTAAATGCAATTTCTCAAAACATACGAATGTTTACAGCGAAGAATTATAAATAAAATATACAACGACCCATTTACAAAAGACTAATAAGATTATTTTATGTAAACGACAGATGCTAATGCGACTCATTCTTGTCGAATGTTCTTTCTATTTCCCTGGTTAGTTTAATCGTGTTAATTAATGTTGTTTTGAAGTATTACTGTAGAGCTTCTTTAAAGTGTTTCAAGATGGTTGTTTATGTTAATCAATTATTGTTTAAAAACTAGAATAATCATTTGATAGTCTCACAAGTTATCATTTTTTTCCATTTTAAGGTGTAAAATTGAACAAATCATTAAAATAAATAAAAAATATCTGTAAAAAGCTCTTGTTTAAATTGATATTATTAAGTGATCGACTTATTTATAGAGTGTTGTAACAATTTCATATCTCAAGAAATGAATAAAGCAAAATTGGTTTTTCGTGGGGAATAATTAGACATTTTTGGAGAACGTGCTGAAGGTGAAAGAAACTTCACACACTTTGCTCTTTAAAAAGGCAATATATTCTTAATCTATATTCCTGAATGATGGCATCGCTCTTGAAGACAAATATAGGTCCGGCCGTCGGACTTCAGTCTATACTGATGCTATTGAAGAGTCAATTGAAAGGTGTCCAATGAAGTGATTGAAGCGTATCTGATGAAATGAAAATAGTAAGGTCTAGTGAACTTTCTGATTTCCAATTACTTGGCAAGTAAAATAAATCCTGCAACAAAATACTTTATCACTTTATAGAAGATCATCACTGCTCTATTTAATTTGACGAATTTCCAAATTATTGTTTTTTTATAACTTAATTTCCAATCAAATTAAATTTTGAAAATTAGACACTAAATTATATTAAGTTTTCCTACGTCGTGCAACCACAGGGATGGAACTGAAGAACACCAATAATCAAATTAAATCAAACGAAATAAAATTACTAAGTTTTGACCATGGACTCAAATGTCGAGTTTAACAAATTAGATGACAAAAAATATTTTCTCCTGCAGTAATTTAGTAAATGTTAAGGATGTTTGAATATGAATTAATATAGTGTATATTTTCAATAAAATATAAAATGTCATTATTTAGCATTATGTGAATTATATATTTTAAAGAAGAAAATTGTACAACTTGTGATAAATAATTTTCATTTTTTATTACCATTTGATGCGTCATTTAAATGCCTTTTATATTTATCCACTTCTTCTTGTCTAAAAAGACTTGATCGTTTCTTTGAATGGTTTTAAGACTTCCTAAATCTCTAATTAGAACAACGATATGAAATATAATGACACTCCGAATTCTGGGAATCTTCATTTTATTTCCTCAAATTCTAAAAAGTTTGTATAACAGTTATGTTAAATCATGATTGAAAGAAAACTTAAATTAAATATTTTTCAGGTTGATAATTTGACATACAAAATCATATATGTAAATCCTGAAAAATTTTCGAGTAGTAAAAAGTTAATGAAAGCTATGGAAAAGGCCTGTAACGATAATAGAATTTCTAGAATCGTCATTGATGAAATTCACTGTTGCTCTGAATCCGGTCACGATTTTCGACCGGACTATAAATCTTTACACACGCTTAAATCATCTTATCCAAAGATACCGATTCTTGGTCTAACATCAACAGCATCTAATTCTATGGTAAATGACATCAAAGATACTCTAAGTTTGGATTCAAATTGTTTGGTACTCAGAGATAGTTTTAACAGGCAGAATCTGTATTATGATGTAAGATATTTTGATAATTGAACGACGATTTATCGATAAAAACAGGTGAAGATATTGTCAAGTGAGGA
>MQRK01235860.1:1587-22307 GCA_001938485.1 Girardia tigrina
TTAAAGTGAAAACAAATAAAGATATGAAATTCCTGTTTGATATAATTTTGAAATCTTTTGATCACATTTCTCAAAATATACAATTTGAGAAAATAAGAACCTCTGCGGAGATACAACACGGAGAATAGCTGACTTGACCGAACATTTTTGCCAGTTTCAGTAAAATGTAAATAAAATATATAATTAAATTAATCAATTAAAATAATTAATTAAATTAAATAAAAGAAAATAAATTAATTAAATGATTAAATATAAAAACAATAAATTAAATAATAAACGGGCAGTGTATGATAGAATATAATTTGTGGAATCATTCGAATTCAATTCCACGCATAAAGAGATCGAATAAATGATCATTTTGGAATGTAAAATTAAATCGAAATGGTGAGCCTCTTTTTCATGTTCAGTTTTCGGCCTCAGTGTATGTTTGCATGTTTGTGTGTTGTGAATGTCTGAATGCATGTGTGTAAATGTAATTGCCTTGAATGCCATTGGTTTGAATGTGTTTGTTATGTGTGTGTGTTTACATTTTTAAAAAATGCATACGTGACTTTGTCACAATTTCAATTTCTATTTCAAATAAAAGTTTCAAATAAAAAAAGTTCTCTTAATCGAATTTTAATAAATAATTTTACGGCGATTTAAATATATAGAAATAAATTGACAAAAATAATGAAAATGTGGGAAAAATTCGGACATGAAGTTAAAGGCCAATATAAAGATGAACAACTGAAAGTCATTTGTTCAGCCAATTTAAAATTGGTGCCTGAATTCATCATAACATCGATAAAGAGTGCGCTATCACTTGAAGTTTTCCCGGCAGATAAAGATGCGTGTCATCATTTTCTCGGTTGGGATATCGCCACATTTGAATTGCGTAAACGAGATGGGATTCCGTTGAATATTTTGTTCAATAAAATGAAAAGCACTTTTCAACCTACATGCACAATGAAAAACAATTCTTCTCTTTCTAAAATATCGCGGAGACACGGCTTCCTGTCCAGTTATCAACACAAGCCCTTCAAGCAATTTTCAGTTTTAACGCTGCTTTATCACTCCGAAAAAGGATTGAAAGTGCTGGAGAATCAGTTACCATACGCATCTCTTGCTTCACATAATTTTAGTCGACCTGTTTTTCAGATGATAATAACTGTCTTGGTAAAAAGTTACGAGTCTTCCATCTTGACTCATTCTCGCATCTATCGCTTGTTCAGATTCATTCATTCCGATCAATAAAGTCAATATATAGCAGAAAAGAATACTGCTGTAATTACGGAGACAACAAGGTGATGGCGAAATCTTTTTTCGAAATCTTAATTATTTCAGATCAAATGTCAGTATCATTCTTATTTCACGATGCTCTTTTGTCGAATTTTACTGCAATGACGATCGGAACTTATATATTTTAATGCGACATATTCTACTGTTAAGGACCATTAAATAAGGTCACAGAAACTTTATCTCGATGTTCAAGTATTCAACCCTACCATAACCGCAACATCTGACAGATTACTTTCCATATTAGAAAAATCAAGGAAAACTGTTATGATTTTGTTTACTTACATTATTGCATTTCGAATTGAATAATTGAAAAATGAATGAAATATCAGAGTAAATTGACATAATTAAACTTTATTTAAAACACAGCAATATGTTTTATATACAGGGTGTGTAAAAAGTAACTGTGCTATTTCAGATACTTCAGCTTCAATAAAATCGATCAGGTCTTGGAGATTATTTAGTTTTCTTCTGTATACTTTTATCTTTAGATGTCCCCAAAAGAAAACAGAAAGTGACAAATCAAGTGACCTCGCGGCCCAAATAAATGGTACAGATCTTTCAATCCATCTGCCAGCAAATTTGTTGCTTAAAAAATTCTCTAACTTGACACGCATCTTGTTTGAAAATTATTTTTGGCATCATTATGCGACCAATCCGCAATATGAAGCAAGATTTAAGCATCTGTAAATAATTTTCGCCATTGACGTTTTCATGGAAAAAAATGGACCATAAACACGTGGCATGGAAACACCCATCCAAACATTCACTTTTGAACTGTAGTGAGATTGCGGAATAATTTCGTTAGGAGCTTCAGTGCCCCAAATTCTAAAGTTGGGTCGATTAACAAAACTATTTACGTGAAGCGTACAACCTCTACGTTCACCATAAACTCATAAATGGATCATTCTCCTAAACTCTAAAGAAGCTCTTTGATATTATCAATTATGGATCTTTAGATCATAGTATTCCAATGCCCAGAAGTCATTCATTTAAGGTACGAACATGTTGATATATATAATTAATAAATAAGTGATAAAAATCGTCATACATCAATTGAATTAATATTTTATTAGTATTTTCATAAATATTCTCACGAAATTCCTCGTAGAAATCATCCTGAGGTGTGGTTACCGGATTCAGCTCTGGCGACCTGCATCCCTTTAACGTGCGGGAAGTTTGTACCCGAAGAGATCAAAGCAGTGACCTGGAAGTAGCTGTGTACTGATTGAGTCCAGTGGACACCGGTCGACTCGTCGTTGTGTATCGGTCCTTCTACTGATTCATAAGAGTTTCCTGTCGAGCTGTGAAAGTCGGAGCGGAGGACTGTACGATGGCTCCGTTAACTCGACATCGGTACGTCCGACTAACAAGATCAAATGGTCCAGCGATGCGCCATCGGATCGCGTATAACAGCAATGGCTTCGGTCCAACCCGTTTGTTTTGATTTTTTTAGTTTGAAATTGAATCCATTTTTTAATTGTTCCTTGAATGATTAAAACAATTGCCAGTTTTTTTATTTACAATTGTTAAAATTTTCGAGCACCACACATCAATTTTGTCGGCTTCCCCGGGTCTTTCGTGAAGACACTGCACCGACAGAACCGTCTAGATTGAGTACGTCATACGTGGATTTTCTTCGATTCTTCTACCGTTTCGCATTTTAATCATAGTAGGCATTGAGCGTTACGGACAAACATTACATACCGACTTGAGCTTTTATATTTATAATTTTTAAATTGTTTCAAAGCTATTTTTTGGCTTATTATAGTGTTTCAATTTTGAACACAATTCTAATTTTAAGATTAATAAATGTTTTAAAAACATGTGGTGTTTGCGAAAAATAATTAAATAATAAAAAACTAAAATAATGTATGAAAAAAATAACAATTTGTTTTATTGAACAATTATTTGGTAGTTTTTTAAATGTATATTGGACATTGACAATTTTTAAAGTCTTAACTGAATAAATAGTGAAATTTGGTGTCTTATTATTTCGCTCTCTGAATTTATGTAAATTTTTACTTGCGACTTTCTTATCAACATTTAGAATGCGGTCCGTGAATGTCCAAACTGAAATATTTTCAGCTCATAATAATTCGGCACTCTTTTTGGGGTGGAACCGTCTTCATGCTACATGCCTGGCCCGGAGCTGACTCAACTGGTCCTCCGGACCACACCGCATTAATGTTGTTAATAAATGTATTTATCTAATTTTAATCTCATTGAAATGAAAAATATCCTTATACATCAGTTACACAAAATTGTACATCCGTAAACTGTGAAATGTGCAGTTGAAAGATAAATTACGATCATTAGCAAACATGATTTCAGTAATCATTGTTTAAAGTTACCGAACAGAAGTTAAATCTTATTTAATGTGATTTCCGTAATGACGTAACAATTAACATAAGAATCTTAGTACAGTCCTATTCATTATGTGGATTTTTATTAAGTGATTAAATTAAATGACATATTTCAGTAGTCGAAGAATGAAACTTCAACGAATTTCTTATAACAAAATGTCTAAGAACTAGCGATACACTGGCAAAAAATGTTACCTTATTAAAGTCGTCGTTTATTTATTTAGAGTTTAATAATATAGTTATTGTTTATTAAAACTTACTTGTTGGGTATTTCATTACCTTGGGGTGATATTTTGGGAACTTGCTCCTTTATTTCTCTAAAAACAGAGTAAGGGGTCAGTAATTAATAAATCACATTAATTAAGTTGTAAAATTTCTATCAATTACATTTTTCAAATGTTAAACAAATGGAATTTATCTTTTTAACTGATTTTAGAATAAATAACTTGCATTTTCATTTAGATTGTACAGTAATGAATTTATGATTATATATAATAATAATAAGCAACCACAAAGTCCTAATTAAACTTATTTACAATCTTTTTAATGGAAATTAAATAAGCGAAAATTCTGAAATGTTAGTTCCATTGATAAAGTTTATGAACACTACTCGAAAGTTCTCTTCATTACATAGTGCAACAAATTTGGCATGTTTTTTTATTTTATGATTCGAGGATATTTGCCCACAGGACAAATGCCCACAGTTGATTTTTGTGTCATCTTGAATTTGTAAGATTTCCGAATTCACGAAATTGACCAAAATATTTTCACAGAATATGGTCAAAAAGTTCAATTTAATATGAAAAATAGTGAATTCTCTATAAAAAAATTTGAATTTAAAAGACAAATTCTGCATTATATGAAAAATTCAGAATTAAATATGGAAAATTCTCAATTTAATATGAAAAATTATCAATTTAATAATTAAAAAAATATTATTCAAAATTTTGAAGGGATCAGGACTTTTGGGGACGCACTTTTTGAAAATTGCAGTTATAATAAATTCAAGTTTCTAATTTTATTTAATTTTTTTACTAATTTCTAATAAATAAAAATAAAAGAAATAATTTATTATAAATTAGAATTTTTAGAAATAAAGTGACATAAATTTATATAAATTAGGATTTTTTTGGATTAAACTAAATATTATTTTTAAATTAGGATTAATATACAAAATAAAAAACAATTTTATAAATTAGAATTTATAGGAATAAAATGAATTGAATATTGATTAAAATATATCAATTTTTATTATTTATTAAAATATATCAATAATATTTTTATTCAAAATTTTAATTTATACAAGGAGAGTCAATAATTTCTAACATTGTAACTAGAACGGCATTACTGTTCTATGATGAGTAAAATGACTGACAATAAAAAACAGTTGTTTTAATAAACGGAAAAGTGCGGACAATTTGAAATTCGAGTACTTTGCGAAATATATATTATTTGTCTTCGATCGTAGTATTTCATTGCCTTTTATAACATTTTCACATTATCTACCTCATATCAAAAGACAAGTTCTCTATTTTACCACGTTACGTCTTTTAGTTTCTCTTTGACAGCCATCGAAAACAGACAGCCGAGTGAAATTTTGCGAAAGTGAAAAGAAATTAATTTCTTTTACTCATAAAGTACTTCTGAAACCAAATTTTCAAAAACAAGAATTTTTTATCTAAAATTTCTAAAATCAAATTTTCTAGAACAGATTAAGAAAGTAGAAAAGTTATACATCATTCAAATATAAAAATTTATTTCATTTTATGTCTATTAATCCTAATTTATTAAAATTATTTCATTTTATTCCCATAAATATTACTTCATAACAAATTATTTAGTGTCATTCCCAAAATTCCTCATTTATATAAATTTATGTCACTTTATTCTTAAAAATCCTAATTTATAATAAATGATTTCAAATAATACTAATCTATTAAAAAATATTTTAAAAATTAATAAAAATTAATTTCTGGCGTCGAAATGTCCCGTGTCCATATTTGGAGTTATATTAGTATTTAAAATTTTTATATTTATAGCAATTTTAAATTATTTAATTTTATTTATTAGAATTAAGTAAAAGAAATTTAATAAAATAGAAACTTTAATTTATTATAACTTCAATTTCCAAAAAGTTTGACGCCAAAAAGTCCAGAGCCAAAACGGCGTCGCTAATAAGTTCTGATTTCGCAAAATTTTATTTAATATTTTTTAATTATTAAATTGAGAATTTTTCGTTTTAAATTCACAATTTTTCATATTAAATTCACAATTTTTTATATTAAATTGAACTTTTTGTAAATTTTCTATGAAAATTTCTTGGTCAATTTCGTGAAGTCGGAAATTATACAAATTCAACATAATGCATAAAAATCAACTGTGGGTATTTGTCCTGTGGGAAAATGTCCGTGTGAGTAACTTTCCGGTCACCGTATGTCATTTTTATTTTAAAAATATTATCATCATAAACACGAACAGAAGATTTCGTTTGATGTGAGATTAGTCGCAGGAACCAGAGAATAACTTCGCACCCAAAACTGCGGGTATTACTAACAATAATGCCATTTTTTTAAGAAATATAAACATACATCATTTAAAATCATAGCCATAAAAATAAAGAAAACATTTTGCTTGTAGAAAATTAAGAACAATAATATACAAACTTATTTAGTTTCTAAAACTTATAAAATTAACAGTCAGTTATTTGCTCTCGAGATACCACTCAGGAGGTTCATAAGATAAATGTCACGTTGTCTCGTATGATATTTCCAAAATCATTCCCGAAAAAGATACCAGCACTTTCACTCTAGTTAATATTCACTGAAATTTGGAATAGAGGCCTGCAAGCCGGTGCCGATACTTTTATGATTGAATGATTTGATGTTGGATCTGATTTTCGTACCTGATTTTTAATAAAGTCATAGTGATCTCAAAAGACAATGACGATGAACAATATCTGTTGGCATCCTCAGTGGGTGGTTTGTTTTTCATTAAAGTCGAAAATAGTGAGCTAATTGATCAAGGAAAAGAAGAAATTTCTGATCATTGCTGTACATGAATTCTATTGGCAGTATATTGGCCACTAGTGGTAACTGCTTCCGAGTTATTTGTCAACTGATATATTGTGACATCAGGAAGCTAAAGAAGAGTTTGCAACCCGAAATTCAGTACCACCGCATTCCAACATTATTGAAAATGAAATTGATCGAATCAATCATTTTTCTTACAGAATATTATGGAAGCGAATGCTGGAATACGTCTGAGAATGACGTCGTACGGCTACGAAATTTCCATAACAGTTGTAGACACCCCACCAATTTTATCAAGCTTGATAAAATTCCTAATATGGAACTATCGATTGTTTTAACTCAGGTCAGAGACATTATATTCTGTGAGTAAACTAAGAGAAAGGGGGTGAACGAATTCAAAACATTTTTAAACTCTAAACTGCTTTCGGATAATCTCAAAGTAGGTGGCCGTAAAAATCAACTAATGAGAGAGTTTTGTTCGCTGTCAGATTAATCATTAGAGAGTGCTTAAATTTGATTTGGTTCCTAGACAACAATAAGAAATTTAAACGCCTGCTTAAAGGCACTGTAATCGAAAAATTGAAAGCGACTAGACTGTTTAACAAGGAAATAAATATCCGAAAATGCTTCAACCGCGTAACATTAGAGTTAGCTGTACATTCCCGTTTTGCTATAAAGAATTTGTTGAGCAGAAGGAATTAAAAAAACATAAAATAAAGCACATTGTGAGGAATGTTTTGAATTGTGTGTTGATATTGTGCATGTTGTATGTTGATTCGGATTGTGACTCTCCTATACAGATGGATGATTGGTATTTTCTTTGATTCTTACTAATTAAGAATAATTTAATTTAATTTTAAAGTAACAAGATTTAAAATAATTTTTGAATGTATTATTTAATTTTTAATGTAATTTAAAATTTTAATATATTAATTTAATATGTTCTTTTTTAAAAAATGTTTAGATTTAATTTCAACCAATTAGATTCTTTATAATTAATAATTTTTATTAACTGATTTTCATTTATTGAAAATAATTAGTATGAACTCAGAAATATATTGATCAAGAGAGATGTCAAATAGTGAATGCGCTTGTGACATTAATAAATGTTGTAAAACTCATATTGATGTTGTTAATACACATATGGGCATGATACCTTTGTGACAGAGGGGTATCGATTCCTCTATACGTCTAATAGATTATAAAACCAAAGGATCGTAGCATAGGTATAAGTTAGTTGATCGTCGAATATATGTTAATGGTATTAATAGTACCGTAAATGCACGAAACATTTCAGACGAATGGCGTACAGAATCTGTACTACAGATACTTTAAATCCTATCGTAAATATTGATGTACCAGTATCTGTTGGTAATGCTGATGAAAGCGATGAAGGAATGATATGAAAGGTTATTTAGGATTTTCGTCTGGATAATATAAAGGAAAGAGAAAAATTCATTCCCTGTTGCACAAAGTGCGCTTCTACAACCAAAGCTCTTCAAGACATGGTACAGCGAATCATGATTTATTTTCATGAACTATTTTTTCGTGAGAAGAAATATCAAAGAAAGACCAGTAATTCAATAATAAATTATATTTAACGTGTGAATTAAATTCTAGAAGAGACAATTTAAAAGTATAATTACTTATAGCACTGTTTAAACTTTTTGCTATATAATACAAAGAAAGTTGTAATATTCAAATACTCGAAAACTTAAATATATTTAAACAACATGAAAATCAGAAGACTAATATTGTCCAAATATTAGTCACCTTTTTTCAACTCATTGGCCTAACTGTAGTTATTTATCATCAAATGTTTACTTTTCATCAAACAATTTTATTGCTTTCTCATTCAATAATTATGTATTTTTTTACAATTTGAAAAATTGATTGAAAAATAATCGTTACAAATAAAAAGTTTAAAAATTCAAATGTCCATTTACAAATTTACATGTCCACTGAAAATTTATTTTTATGTTGGAAAATGAACGTTAATTAAAAATATTTTTCAAAATCCGTCAAACATTTTTTTAGCACTTAATAAGTTGGTGACAGAATATTCCGTTGTCCGCTGATTAATAAAGTGAGAAATTCCCTGGCCGCTAATTAATTGTTAATACAAAATCAAGCTCATAAATATTTTGGGTGCCCCATCAATTAAGTCAATAAATAAAAGACACTAAAGTATTTTTTGGTTGATATTGTTTCAAAAATTAAGGTTATTTTTCCGTTTTAATCATTATTGAACTTCAGGTTAAAATTTTGATTTTGTTATTTAAAATTAAACATTTATGAATTTTCACGACAATATCGAACTCACTCTCTAACAAAATTTCCTTCATCATCAAATGTTTCTTGAACTATTTAAAATAAAAAAAGTATAATTTTGGAACAAATGAATAACCCACCAATATTTGGCATTTATTGCGAAAATATTGTCGTTTCTGTTTTCGTTTTTAAATTTTCTGTGCCTCCGGAAATGTATGACTTATTATAAACAAGTATTTCTGGGTCATTTTATATTTATTTAAAAATCATCTTTTTTCACCATAAAATTAAAAAAAAACTTACGAAACCAACAAATTTCACGTTAAATAATTTTTACTGTTATTTTCTAGAAATAGATACTTTGCAAAATTTAGTTTTAGTAAATTTCTTTTTCACAACGACTTTTATGTATATTAATAAGTACTCAACATGTGATAAAGAGACGTAAAAACTGTGTATAAATAAACATTAATTACCACAAATTTTTATTAAAACTATTTTTAGAAATTGAATAAATAACGCAATGTCCTCTGAGAACAGAAACTTGTTTAATCACGTCAAGGTTGTATATGCAATGTCTCGGGCTGTGTTTTTATAATAACATTTTCAAAACTAATTATATTTTGTCAAAATAAATTTTAATTCGTATTATTTTTAATAAAATACGAATTAGGAAAATATTCGAAAAGAAAAATTTTAATTATTTATTTAAATGACGGTTGAAAATGTGTAAATAAATTTTACAGCTTTAAACGATTAAATGTGTTCAAAAATAAATGATATTCATCGAAAAAATCCACGAAATTAAAATTTTCTTTTCATAAAATAATTAATACGATTTTTCTGAATGATAAAAACTATTTAAAAAATTTGTAACTAACAAATTATTTTAAATCTGATGTTTGTAAAGATGATGTTTTTACGTTTTATAATTTATTTCTTAAAAATATTTTTTTAATTATTAATCATTAATTATTAAAAATTTTAATAAATAAAAAATAAAATTTGGCCATTATTTTATTAATCAAAATGACACAATAGTCGTGAATGAAAAATTTTAATTGGAAAAAATAATGAAATGTTTAAAGTTGAACTCTGTTGTTCAAATTGTATAAAGTTAATTCTATCGAAAATATCATTAGCCAAGTCAAATTATGATCAATCAAAGATCAAAATTTGATCAATCAAGTTAAATTTACACATCAATGGATAATACGTAATTCAATACAACGCGGCTAATTGTGTATTCGAAATCATTACGCAATTATGCTACACAAATCTCCAGATTTAGTTTAGGTCTTGTTAAGATTATCTTTGTCTACCTTTCATATTGAAGCTAATTTGTCAATCGCATTTGAATTTTGATAAGAATTGCTATTTCTATCCATAATTTACTTTATTCATAAACTTAGTCATCTTCTATGTTTGTGGGAATATTTTTTAGTGCTATGTTTTCTATGTTTATGGTTCGAACCATCATATTTGGAGCTGACATTTTTGGTTTTGTTTCTACTGGCGACGTGTTTTTAAACAACAAATTTTGGAATTCAATTTTGGCGCCTTTGATAAAAAATATAAAATATAAATACAAAACACACATACAGATTTAAGATGTAAAAAGATTGTAAATAATATCAAATTTATTAACTTAATGCATTTCATAATTGTGTGCTAAACCAATTAAATATTCCAATAATTCCGCTTGAGCAAACAGCTTAACAATGTTTGAAATTCTTTCATCTACTCGTTTATATTTAAGACGTTTTTGTCTTGGGACATTGCCAGAAATTAATTGTTCGTAATATAAATCTCTACTTCTTTGAATTTTTCTTAAACAATTAATAAATAAAACGCAGTAATATATATACACTTTTGCGTTTCTCATAACTGACAAGTACCTTAAATGGTGAATGAAAACAAGAAAACTCTGCTTAGGCAAGCAAAGAGGTACATATAATTACCACATATATGCATGATACATGTATATACTTACTGGGGGGGATGGAAGGTAGACGGTAGTCGGCTGTTGCTATTTTTGATACACAAAAGGAAGACAACCACTATGAGCGAGGCTACAGTTTCAATGTGTACAAAGTCTTATCACATGCTATTGCGGTCATACTTATTTGACTGAGTTGTTCATTACATTCTCTTCATTCATTATAAGCATGTGTACAAATATGTTTTCTCAGTTAACATACCTGTGTGGATAACTGATAATGCTTCCATCATCAGTAAACTAAATAATTAGTGACATTCTTTTCCATATCGCTGTTAAAACTGATTCATTAATGAATAATGATTTCATGATTCGTCTTTGTGTGTACGCATGATTGTAATAGTAAATATCTGTTAACCATATTTTTAATGAATGTATTGGTAGTGGTGGTTTGAAATATATATGTGTTAGTAGACTATCAGTCTAAGTTTTTTTTTCAATTTCAAATATAGTTTAACGTGAAACGTTACAAGAATAAATAATGTTTTTGAACAATTAACTTAAAATCAAGAAACATTTAGAATAATACTTGATCAATAATTAAGAGTAATGACACAATATTATGACCACATTTATTAATATCACATATTGAGTAATCACAAGTCTCATAAGATTTTTCACAATTTGGCGTAATTCTAATTGGTTTTTTTATTTCTCTCTTTCTAAAAATGATTATTCAATAAGATTTTCTTAATCTTTTTAAAATATTTATTATCTCTTACCCTCTTTTCGATCATGTTCTCAAATTCCGTTACAGAGATGACGGACTGTCTCTCCAATATACGTGGTATTCCATTCATTAAATTTATATTCACAATCAATATCAGAACAGAGTGTTAAAGGTTATTATAGATATATTATGGAACATATTTTGAATTTTATGAGATCGTGATTTGATTTTTTAATTGAATTCATTGTTGGTTGCTTTAACAATGCATTTGTAAAGTTTTTAAATCCTTCAGAATAAGGTACAATTAATATATATTTAGGAATATTAATTTTACCTAATGAAACTTTCTTATAACCATCAGGAGAGGCAAAATTATGATTTTTTAAACTATCTATTAAACGTATTTCTTCCTTTATTATTGTATAACAAGGAAATGAGATTATTAACACTTTATATAGATTTAAGAAAAGTAAGAGCAACATTGCAGCGCATCTGATAAAAATGTGAATGTAATATTAAGAATAATTTCAAGATAAGCATTTTGATAGTTATTGGGAGAGATTGTCGGGTGAAGCATTTATAATTAGGTCGCGTTGCCATAAAATCAATGTTCAATCAGCAGTCTCAACCACCTTATTTAGAAATTTTGATTAGCGTGATTTCATGCAATCGATTACATTTATTTACAGGTGAATGCAATTATTAATTAGGAATCTGAAGATGATGGTTGACCCCTCGAAATATATTGTCTTTAAATATATTTTTTGATGGATTAATTTTTTGTTTTTAATTTTGTGTAAATGAAATTAATTTATTATTTACCTATAATCAAAATTAAAAGCTTATTTCAAAAAAGGTTAGAAAGAAAATTCTTTTGGTGTTTTAATAACTGTTTTAAAAGACTAAATTTAGTAGCATTCAAATGTAACCAATTTATTAATTATATTTAATAACTTGTTATATAAAAATTAATTTAAAATATTAACCTGACTCTGATAATACATCTGGCATTTAAAAAATACCTGTAAATTATTTTCTTCTTATTTTGAATGTTTAGTCTAATTATTTATATTTTTATTCTTTCTTAATTTTACACGCAAATAAATATTTTTTGTACTTTCCTTTCTTAGATTTTCTTTTTAAATAAGCATTTAATTTCTGTTAATGAATATTAAATTAATTTAATTTATACAAAATTGTTCATGTTGAGCAACAAAAATAAATTTTGCTATGAATGTGTGAAATCGGTGAATAATCAAATATTTTTTTCTAAAAGAATAGAAAGTTATTATTTCATTAATTAATCTATTCAGATTTATATAAATAATATATTGCAATATATTTGTGGTGGACGACTCGCCGAATGGAAAAGTTATTCAAAACTGCCGAGAGATAAACATCGATAACTAACCAAACTTTGTATAAGAATTTAAGTTACACATACCCACACAAGCATACACACACAAATACAAACAACAAAACCTACAAATACTCATATATATATATATAAATCAGAAGAAAGAAATTTAGAACTTTTTTATCAAATTTTCTGCTAAAATAATTTTTGCAATTCCAAATAAAAATGTGCTTAGGTGGTAATGATTAAAGCATAAAATTATTTTATCACAGTCTAACATTGCTAAAATTGTCTAATGAGTAAAATAAACTGAAACTGTTATCTTTTATCACAATTATTTCCCTTTTGACTGTAAGAAAAGCACTTTCATTGTTCTAATTCATTGAGAGCTTTATGAAACTTTACAACTTCAAAAAATTTCAATTCAAATTCATTTTTCAAACTGTTATTGAAATATTCGGGTGATGTTTTTCGTAGAATTAACATTGTTTGGAGAAATGAACCATCTATTCCGGCAAAATGCTTCTTCAAATAACCCATTTGCCAATCTTCAAGCCATTTTGATACATCTATTTCACTCCAGTTTTTACACTTAGTAGAACAAGTCATAAATTCACTATTGACAACATTTAATTGACATTGATTGTTATCATCCTTTATTATTTCTTTGGTCTCTAAAGATTCTTGTATTGACTTTCGTAATTTCTTTAATTCTTCTTGAATATTTCTATGACCACTAAATTCATAATACATCTTTGAACCCATAATGAATCCCAACCAACTGCCTGGTTTGTATTTCCACTCCATAACGATTGGAATTATTGGTTTATCTATTTGATAAGCGTAATCAGCTTCGTGTCGACAATTTTTACTTTTCATATATGAACTCGAAACTGACAAGATAAATAATCTCGAGTTTTCAATTCCATGTGCCATTGCTTCACATGTCGAACCTTTCATTTGTTCTTCATCGATCCATACTCGAATTTTAGATGACTTTAATTTCTGAAATATTTCACGAATCCTTTCTTTATTTGCCCAAGCATAACTCAGAAAAACATCAAAAGAGTATATTCGATTGGAAACTTTTTTCTGATTTTCAGTTTTATGAAAAGATTCAGCTTTATTTTGAACTTTCCATAAAATCCCATTATAACTTTTTTTAATATTTTCACAATCACTATTCGCAAAAGGTTTTATAACTTCTTCAATCGAATAATCATTTTTCAATTTCAATTTTAATTTATCTATGAAACATAAGTTTTCTATCACACCTAAAACTGCCTCGTAAGTGTCCTTCCTATCCGATCGTAGAATGTCTAACAATATCGGTATTCCTCCTTCTTCATCGATTCTAATCTTCATATTGTCATTACAAGAAATACAATGCAATCCATGAACTAATTCCTTCACAGTAAATCCATCTTGTCTTTCCTTTGTTTCATACACTTGTTTAATGTGCTTCAAGAGATTCTTAATGATATGTAATCCGTTATCAAGTTGGCCGACCTCAGATTCATCAACCAAATATGACAACACCATAATTGCATTCAACCCCAAATCGTCATCACAATTCCGTTTGATAAACTTCTCCATCATCATCTTGATTCCCGAGACTCGATACTCGATGATGTTCTGCGGATTTCGTGAGATATTACTAATGATCATTACAGAGAATAGGATGAAATTATTGTGTTTCTCTTCGTCTGTGTTTAAAGTTTCAATTGTGAACAAATTATCAACGATTAAATTAAATAACTGTGAAGAGAGAATCGATTGGGCGAAGATCTCGGAGTGATCGGATAGATTAATGAGTAGACCGTACATTGTGGTCGCGAGAGGCGTCACGATTCCGTCGGTCTGGATCGATCTGTTCAAGTGGAACAGAAGCAACTTGCAGAGGTCTCTCTTGACGTAGTAGTCGCAAACGGCATCGATACATTCGTGGTAGTAATCGTGGTAGGAATTCGATATTCTTGTTAGAAAAAAATCGACGTCTTCTGAATCCCATTTTGATTGACACTTTTCTAACAGGTTTATCACATTTTTCAAATAATTGAGCGCATCTGATTTCTTATAATGTTTACATTCGGTTTGTTTTGGAAGTGATCGCAAATTCATTTCTCTTATTTATCGATTGATGAGTGAAGATTTAAAACAAAAATAATTCATTGTAAAGATTAACATTTCAATTGTATAAATAAACTGTAAAGTTCATCTGTTAGGATATAAATTAAAAAATTTATTTTATTCACTTAAAATAAATTTTGAGGATTGTTTACATATATCCAGGGATATTGGAGTAACAAAACAAAATGTCTCGGCCTATGGGAAGAGGAAAAGATTTTTTAAACTCAATTTTTTATTTCTACGAACAATTTAGATAATTTCTTAATAGAAAAAGTAATCTGATTTGCAGCAACAAATTTTAATTAAGACCAAAAATGTTTTTTAGAAATTTTTTAACCCAGCATCAAAGTTGATCAAATATTTCGTTAATTATTAAATAAATCCGTGTAAGTTGAAAATAGTGAAATTATAAATGTTTTATGGTATGCTTAATAGATATTTGTAATAAATTGAAAATTAATAGAATTAACAATAAAACTAAAATATTATCATAAAAGATATGTAACTTACATAAAATAATAATTAATTGGCCGTTAATTAATTAACCATTAATTAACTTTTATTTTTTAATTCAGTTTTAAATTTTTTTCTTTTTTTAGTTTTCATAAGCCAAAACTTGATATTTTGAGGCATGGGAGCTCGAAATCAATGATTAGGGTTAATAATTCTAGTAAAAACAATCTGAATGTATTTATTTGAAACTCAAAGTTTTCGAAATTTCATTAAATTATCTTATTTTTAATTAAAAAATGTTTTAATATTTTTTTTATTAATTCCTTTAATTTATTGATACTTTTTTAAATGTATGTGCATAAATATATTAATTCACGATTTTATTTAAATAACAACATGATTACAAACAAAAATATTATTCTATTAATCACAATTCTAATAAATAATAAAATCAATCAAGTATCACCTCAAAAATATGTATGCAGTAATTATAGTGAATCCATATTAAAACATCAATAGAGGAAATAGTAGCAGTTACAACACAAATTGATATGACAGTTTTTCTTTTAAGTCTTCATTCAATTTATTGTCTTAGAGGAGAGTGCACCAGGATTTACCATTACTTCTAAATATATGAAATTTAATAATTAAAAATGTTATATCAATTTTCACTCATTATTCTTTTTATTTTGATCATGAAATTCAATTGTTCTTAAATAAATTTATGAAGTCTTTATGAGTATATAACTTCAAATATATCTTTATCATTTACTCACTAATTCTTGTCCATGTTATGCTTCTAAATAACACTATTTTTTATTGGGTCGTAACACTATATATTAAAAGTATTAATATGAAAATAAAAATATGATAATAAAAGGATTAATATTTTTATTCTTATTTATTGAAATTAATTTAATTTAATTTTAAATTTAACATTTAGATTTATTTTACTTTTAATAAATGAATCAAATTAATATTTATAAAAATAATTATATATATATATATATATATATATGGTGGGGCAAAAGGTATTATCAGTCTGTTTATTGTTTCAAATGATAGATGTAAGTGATAAAAAGAATTTTTTTTAAAAAAATTTAAAATTAAAGTGCACACAACAATTATGTAACAAAGTTTTAGAACTTTTGGAAGATTTCGCCCACAAACAGCTATACCCGACTACGAGTCAGCAATCATTAATGTAGCAATTCTACATTTTCCATTAGTTACTCAGCGGGGATATATGTTTCAATTTGGGCTGGCGGTTTGGACAAAGATTCCAACTCTTAATAATATTCATTTAGACAAGTCTCGTTTGAATTTTTATTACAATCACATTTAGAGTCATTATAACTGTCAGAAAGTATTTCATCATTCTAAAAATAATAATTTTTATCATTTCTCAATAAATCCCAAAATAATAAAAATGTTATCAAATTATTAAAAATGCATTTAATTTAAATTTTACTAAAAATATTAAAGTTAATTTTAATTAAACTCAAATAACACCATTTCAACTTTAAATTTTTATTAGAAAACATGTTTCACCACTTTTGTGGTATCTTCAGTTCTGTATTTAATTAGAAAGTTATTGTTTATATAGAAAGATGACAATTACATCACAGTGTGTTACGTCAAAATACTCTAATATGATTGGACGAATCACTTTGCACATTTAAACTAGGTTTACAAAACTTTATCAATAGTGCTTCAGTAATTATCCTTTCATAATTGTGATCAAAGTTACTAATCAAAACCCGAAAATGATTATCAAATTCGGAATACGGAATTTTCAAATAAAATTTCTTTGAATTAATATCTTCCTTAGTTGCATTGAAATTCTTATTAATTTTGTCTTTAAATTTTAAATAAATTGACTCTACAATATTTTTAATGATGTTATTTACGTTTCTGATATTTAAAAAGAAGGAAGATGTGAATAGCTTTTTTTAAATTTCTAAACAATTTTCATCCAAACATTAATTTTACTTCTGAAAGTGAATGTAATAATAAAAATTCGTTTTTGGATGTCTTTATTGAAAAGAAGCAAAATAGATTCTTGGCAGGGGTCTACAGAAAACCAACAGATATTGGTCTGTACAGCACTCCGAATAGTTTCTGTGACCCAAAATATAATATAAATATGATTAAGGGTCTAGTGCATAGAGTTTGGAGTTTAACTTCTTCTTTTGAAATTTTTGATAAGGAAATTGTTACTCTCCATAATAGACTTAGTAATAATGGTTATAATAAGAAATGTTTAAATAACATCATTAAAAATACTGTAGAGTCAATTTATTTAAAATTTAAAGACAAAATTAATAAGAATTTCAATGCAACTGATGAAGATATTAATTCAAAGAAATTTTATTTGAAAATTGCGTATTCCAAATTTGATAATCATTTTCGGGTTTTGATTAGTAACTTTGATCACAATTATGAAAGGATAATTACTGAAGCACTATTGATAAAGTTTTGTAAACCTAGTTTAAATGTGCAAAGTGATTCGTCAAATCATATTAGAGTATTTTAACGTAACACACTGTGATTTAATTGTCATCTTTCTATATAAACAATAACTTTCTAATTTAATACAGAACTGAAGATGCCATAAAAGTGGCGAAACATGTTTTCTAATAAAAATTAAAGTTGAAATGGCGTTATTTGAGTTTAGTTGCTAACTTACCATTTGATTTAATCATTAATTTTAATTGTTAAATTAAAAAATATGAACTTATAAAATGATTATTTTAATTATGTACAAATAGTCAATCACTTTAAATTTAAATAAAAAAATACCAATTTCGATCAGGGTGGGAGAATCACCATTTTAAATTCAACATACAGTATCAATACATTTACACATTCAAACAATTTAAAATATTCCTTACAAAAAATATGACAATTATTTCGACTTTAAATTGCATTTTAAAATGTTATCTGCATTATGTGTCAGTCGGAAGAGTCATATCAGCTTACGAGAACATTACTGAAACTACCTTTTATTGAAAATGAGATCCTGCTACAACTTCTTCTAGATTATGTTCTTAAACTTTGTGTACAATTTTTTGTGTAATAGTCAAGTGAAGCTAGACTTTAATTTTAATTTTTTTTCAAAAAATTGCTTTTTCTCACTTATATCTCTTATTTAAGCAATAAACAGATTGATCATATCTTTTGCCCCACCCTGTATATATATATATATATATATATAGAAAGATATACCACAAATTGTGACAAGGATCGTCCAAATTGTATTTCTGATAAAAGCAATATGTTAAGTGTGAGTTTCCTAAATTAGTAAAAAGTCTAGATTAAATGACAAGAAATAAGATGTGTTAAAGGAATTTAAATATGTTAGAATATAATTGAAATTTTGATTTAACCTTGATATTTTCTCGAGCGAGTCAATGGTAAGATTTTCATAAATCTTTTTATAAACCTGTCATAGATATATAGCAAGAATGGAATGTTACCTTCCTTTGGTTGAATTACAAGTTGATTATGCCTCTTCAGCTACTTAAAAACGGTATCACATTAGGTTAAGATAAAACAGATAATTAGGATAAATGTATTTGTTGTGTTCATTGCAACTCTACATCAGAAACTCAAGAATTATGAAAATTAAAAATATCAAGAAATTAAGATTGAAAATTCATCCTATTAAATGAAGCAACGAAAAAACAGCGTTTTCTCTCAAGCCAGTCAACTAATTAGATCTATAAAAGACCAAATGTTTTTCAAAAATCAATCAACCTAAAACAATTATATTAAAAAAAAATAATTAAAAAATTCAACAATTGTTAAAACGAACCAAATGAAAACAATTCAAAAAATTTACAAAATGGGGACATTGACGAAACAATTCTGCACTGCGATCGCTCATGTGTTAAATGTATTTTCTGATAAATATTAATATCCAATTTTTCTTCCTTTGTGTATTCTTGTATATATTAATAACGGATTGACCCGGCAATCCAAAAAAACCATGTTTTTCACTGTCGAAAATTTGTACCGGGATGAAACAGGTTGAGATTGATTTCTTATGGCAGTCGTCAGATGATTCAGGATGACCCACTTATCACGGAGCGACAACGTATATCGTTCCACGAATACATCCACGTGATTCTAGTAATTATTGAAACAAATATTCAAATTGTAATTTTTATCTTTTCAAAAGAAAAAAATTCAAAATTTTTAGAAGAAGCTTATTGATTGATTTATCAGATTGTCATTGTAACGGAAGTCAATTAATTCGAAGGTCAATATTCTTCGTAATATTTTTATTTAATTATTTCCATATACTAGATATATATACCCGTGCTCCGCTACGGGATTCTAACTTTTAATACGACTATTTAATAGTGAAGCTTTACATTTTTGATTTTTTTTTTAGTTTAAACAGAGGGTACATCCTACAAGAACAAACTGGCCCGGGCTAGAATAGTGTCGATTATTTATTTACAAAAAATTATTTACAACAAAACAAACTATTTGACGACGGATATCAAAAGCCATTTCCTGTGTATTAGAAAATTAAAACAGAAATAGCTCTGAAGAAGCATGCTCCATTGCATAAAATTGGAACAACAGTATGGCGCACTAACTGATCATTAACGGTTAAAATTTCTTCAATCATTTTTTAATTTTAGATAATAATTAAAAGATAAATAAACTTAATATACATATAAATTGTAAGAATTTCTTTCTTTCTCCGTCCAGTATCTATTACTGGAGTTCCCTCAATGTTGTCGTGTGGGAACCAGTTCTTAGGTTGTACGATAAATTGCATCTGTCTAAATCCGTTAAAGTTGGGACTTCCTAGCAATGCCACTATAAGCGTCCTAAAAATGTCTTAAAATTGGATCTCACTATCTTTCATTATAATTTTTAAACTTAAATTTCTGGTAGGATTGTGGTTGTATGTATTAATGGCTGTAGTAAATTCCAATATTAAGCTCAACTTTGTAAATATTTATAAAATTAAATAAGATTGAAATTGCTTAATTAATAATACAGAAAAGAATTTTTAAGGGAATTTTGTGTGTGTTTAATGAAATTGTAATTACGAATATTACTGTTACAAAAAAACCAATTGATTTTTCTGTCTAGTCTATATATATATATATATATATATATATATATATATATATATATATATATA
>MQRK01235862.1:645-18240 GCA_001938485.1 Girardia tigrina
CTTTGAAAATATGAGTCATTATAGCATCACTATTTTCCCCATTAAATAGACTAGATTGTTGATATTTTGTTATAGTAATAAATCTTATAATCGGAATTTGTTATTTGATATTAAATGGATAACAACATTAATTACGGATTACAATTATATAATACTACCAATCAAGCATTTTTCTGTAAAATCGGTTCGTAAAGGAATTTTACCACAAACCAACCTATCAATATTCCCCCTGAAGATGCATCTCTCAGATAACCTGTTTACTCAAAATCTCGTCGTGCAACAGAATAATTCTTTGTCGTTTCCATCAATATCGTTGCAACAGAAGATAGTTCCTTAAAAATCTTTGAACAATAGACACAAATCGAAACCGAAATGTATCCGTGCCATTCTCTCTCTCGCATGTAATTTTTTTTGTGTTGAATTAAGAGTTTTTTTTGTTGATCGTTATTTTTCTCTCGACATAATTGTTTTATTTTCTCGAACACTAAATTAGCCTAACACAAGTCCTTGATATAATGAGTTGGGCTAGTTTATGTTTGGTAGTTTGGTTGACAACTTTTATTTTATAGTAAAAATAGAGATTGGACAGCATTTTCCAAATTCTATTTTTACAGTAACAAATAATAATACTAAGTAAAGTCAACCTCGATATTGGTTTTCAATAATTGAAATTCATTATTACTATCAAAAATGAGATGCATCATAAAACCTTTGTCATCAAAAATCATATCAAAATATAATTCAAAAAAATTATAATAAAAAATAATTTTTGTCTTTACTTTAAATGAAAACTTTAAATGTCCTTCAACAAAGAAAATGTATCGCAATTCAAGACGATATTTCTCATTTTACGCATTCACAAATTCATCACAAAATTCTTTCATTGAAAACAATTTTTCGATCGTGATAATAATTCGCGACATGAAATGATTAAAAATATGGATTAAAAAATTGTCAAAAAACATTCATTACATTCACTAATCGAGTCAATCAGACCAGCCAATCAGAGCGACTATTCCATTTTTCTCTCCAAATAATGACTTGATAATTTGTTGTCTCTCTCTGGCACACACACCCGGCCAATAATGTACCGGCACACATTATCTCTCTCTTATTCGGCTCGACTAATAAAAAGGGACTTAATGAGTCAAAATTTGAATAATTCAAATTCAATATCTTTTGTTCACTTAAATTGAACAATTTTTACAAAAAGTTCAAATTTTATTTAATTTTTTTAAATTATCTTTTTAATTTAATTATCTTATTTAATATTTAATATATTTCATACATATATCTTTATAACGCATGCAATCAAAGGCGATAAAGATCACAGATTTCAAATATTCTTTGATAATCTTAATTTGAATTTTGCAGGGAAGATGTTTAATTATAATAATAATACATATGCTAAAACATAATTTGAAATTCGAACAGTTGCTAATAATATTCTCTTGGCTATTCACCTGGACTCGAAGTAGCTAAAATATTTTTCTATATAATTAAGTTTTGGGGAATTCGGAGGTCCAAATCTATGATTAATGATATATTGATAAATGAATTAATTATATTTCTTTTTTTGTGAAACCTACAATTATTATTTTTTTTATTATTTTATTGTACAACTGTTTTGCCGCAAATTTTTTCAAAGGTTAAAAATCGAATTTCATGCGAATAAATTAACAAAGTTTGAGTGAAAATAAAATTTTGAATAAAAAGATTCTTTGTTTTTTTGAAATAAAATATGAATAAAAATTCGGAATGAATTGTGATTTTTGACAAAAAAAGTGGAATTTCCATTCGTCGTTACGAATATTTACTGTTTTGATGATGATTTGCGTGGATGATTTAAAAGAGAATCTAATAATAATCACTGTGATCACTCAATGCAAAGCTTACTAACCAAATATGATTATGTTATATTACCATCCAGCCATTGAACATCAATTTCGTATGTGACACTTTGAGATTTATAAAATACATTGAGAGTTAATAACGTACTGATTCTATTTAGTTAAGTTACTTTTAAGTATTTTTGAATCGTCAGTTGTGACGGCAGTTTTAACGTTATCTTTGTTTAAGAAAATGGAAGAACATACGTAACTTGACCTGGTAGCAAGAAAATTATTTATCGTAGCAGAAGACTATTCAATGCATCGGAAATTAATCAATGATTAAAGAACATCTTCTATAAGCCTATAAAAGCACTGCTGATAGTGTTGATAATTTTGAGGATCGGCTAAAATCAACGTTTAAGAAGCCGAGAAAATTCACAATGGATTTGGAAAAACTGCTGAGTTATCTCAAAAGTGTTGAAAAGAGTAAATCAATTGGTCAAAAACTTTCGTTTCCTCGGAACTATTTAAGATTATTCAAATAATAATTTAATTTAGTAAATGTTTTTAAATAATAAAAACATACAAAACGCATTTATACTTTTAATTTAAGATGCTAATTATTTTTAATTAATTTATTTTTGGTAAACTTTCAAGTACTTTTATGAACATTAAAAGCAATGAAACTATTTCGTGATCTTTTTCTTTTAAACTACTTTCAGTTGCGTGATGTGGGGTAAAAATCGAAGGGAAAAAGATTATTCCATTAAATATTTTTTTTAAATAATAACTTTAATGAATGAAAAATTTTATTTTTTTTAAAAAAAACGTTTATACCCAAATTTAGGACTAAAGAAGATTTAAAAATAATGTTTTATTATTACAGAATGGAGCCAGTTAAAAATTTGGAAAACATTTTAATAAAATTAAATAAAATTATTTTCGTTAATAATTTTAACTATTAATATAATTTATTATTGTAGGTCTCACGCAAAAAAGTTTCATTAGTGTTTATAAAAAATATAATGAACTTTTCAAAAGAGAGTGATGTAAAAGTGATTTTTTTTGCTTAAATATAAAATATATGAAAAAATTATTTTCAAGCATATCATGAACGAAATCAGCCACGATAATCCGGAATTTTACAATATGCTGATTTGATACTCTTTTAGTACTTTGGTGAATTCAAAGTACCCTCTTCCAAGATATGGCCAGAACACCTCAAATCCTGCAAAATCTATGAATTCTGCATTAAAAAGTTTGTCACAAAAGATATTTGCAATTTAATTGTTTCCATCAATAATAAAAACATGGTTTGAGTACCAGAAGAAATGAAATTCTTAATGTTTATATTTTTGACAATCAAACAAAAAGATTAGAATCCAATATTGCAATATGCCAACTGTATTCTGTTGAATAGTCAAGCAATGATATATTTTAGTTAATCATATGTGTATTACATATTTTAATTTGAAAACATGTTCTTGTAAAAGAATGTTCAAATTTGGCATTCCCTGCAGCCATTTATGCGCTATGATTCTATTTTTGAGACAAGATCCGATGATTTTCACTGAAGAATTCTTTATAGGAAGTAACTATTCAAGATCTTATGCAGAGCCAATCGTTCCACTATCACCGCATTGTTTTAGAAGAGCTTGAGGAATACCAAGAATTCAGAACAGCTGCTGAGAATTAAAAATCATTAATTCTGTAATAGTCTGTTATAATATTAATTTTCTAGTATTATTTTGCTTTAGTTCTTTACTTACACTTCTATTTGAAATGGATTCAACAATATCATATAAATATTTCAGTGCTTCGATCTGTTTGATCTAATGTTGGCAAATTGGCCGTTATTGGTTCGAATTCGACAATCATTAATTTCTCAAAACCATCAAGTTTTTTTTACCGATATTACCAGTATACCTTTTTGGGCCAGCAGTTTTACCATCTAAGGTTTGAATAAGATGACGAAGAGGTGATTCATTTGCATGCAACTGACGTATGAACCAGTGAATTGGTTTGTTTAATTTTAGTTCCATGAGTCTCAGAACACCTCCCTTTGTACCAGTCGCATCCAAGTGCATGAATATCTTCTATAGTTACGCTCTTTAATATTATAAAGTCATACTGTCATTTCAATATTGCCTGAGCAGAACCTGCTTCAACCGACAAGTGACCAAAATATTTGAATCCAGGTTCTACAACAATTGACATATGCTCTTTTTGCACATTTTGCTTTCTACATTTCCCCCCAACTACGATTTGTCTAAGTGTCTCATCTTTCCTACTATCAAAATAAAGACCAACTATACTTTTTCAGATGTTGCATGTGTCTTTTGAAGACATTCTCTCTTTTTTTGACGACTCCTTCTAATTTTGATCGATCAATCAGTAGTTCCGAATTTGTTTCTGAGCATCCCGCATTATCATGTAACACAGAACTTGCAATAATATCAGCTGCTCTCTTTAAAACTCCAATTCTGTCACAAGCCGAAGCTAATCCTGAATATTTGTGTTTTGCAGCTATGTGTTTTAGATCTTCTTTTCTTCACTAATAATGGTTCTTTAAAATCTGGGTCTTTTCTGTAATCGCTTTTAATGTCAGAAGATTAAATAATATATAGCTCAAAAAGTTCAAAAGTCTTTTCCTTCAATAGTCATCTTTCTTTCTGTTCTTTGATCTGTTTGGAAAATTTCCTCTTTTTGTGGTACTTTTCTCTGACGGTAACAAGTGCATTCTGAAAAAGACTTACGCGTACATGCTGAAACCTCAAATAATGTTTACTCTGACTTACTTCTGAAATCATCGACTTTTTTTCTTAAAATTAGCATTATACTTCCCTCCTTTCATAGATTCCAGAAGATTTTTGTATTTGTTTGGGTAGTCAACAATCATTTTTTGAATTCGATTGCCTGACACACAGGGAATAGAAGCTTTAATTCATAGGCATTTTATTCTTTCTACAACAGTCTTAGAGATATCACTCACTGGCATATCTTTATTTTTTGATTTAAGAATCTATCTCTTATAAAAATAACATCTCATGACATGCGCATAAGTTGGTAGCAATCTTTCACTGAAACAACAAGCACTGCCAAAAATTAAACAATCCGGATCATTTCTTTTTGAAGTCATTTTAGAACTAGTTTTACTTTTAAACAATTAGAATAAATATATACCTGGAAATCAATAAATAGTAATATTCTACTTTAAAATGAGGTTTAATAATATATACAAACAACAATTAAATCACATCGATACACTTTTCCCACATCATAACTAATCAGACACTGCCACGGTGACTCAGACCTGTCCTCTCCCTCAAGGTAGCTGACTGCCATATATGATATAGCAAATCAAGTGTGTTTTTAATGTGCTGTTGGCGTCACAACAACACATATTTCCAGGACATTGATTTTTGGCTACCTTATTGTTTATAAGTTATAGTAACTTATAACCATTATTAAAAACGTATATTACACTATGTAAAGATATCATATTCCTCATAATTGTACAAATAGGTAAAAAATTGTGATTTTTCAAATTGCCATTGCAAACCGCCACCTGAAAAAAATATTTTCTCAAAAATCTTTTAGCATTACTAATACTAACCGACAAAGCACCAAAATATCGCTATTACACATCAATTTTAGGAAAAAGGTGTTTTCGCTTTACCCCATTAATCGCTGCTTGCCTGTATAAGCAAATTTAAATTCATTTTTTTCATGAGACATGACGATTACGGTTAAACCACCTGTTTTGAATCGTTTTTAACATAAAATTATTATAATCTTATTTTTAAAAATTAAATAGTTTTGCTATGGGTAAAATTAAATTAAAAATACAAAAAATAATATATATAAAAGATGTTTTTTCTAAAATTTAAATTAAAATTGTGTGAAAAAAGCAAACTGTTATTTTGATTATTGTTTGTAAAGAAAAAAAGAAAAAAAAACCTGTGTTTAAATATTCAAGAAAAAAATTATAAACAAAAAAATTTGAAAATCAATAAAAGTTACGAGGAATTGTAGTTATTTTCAACTGAATTTGATTTGGTTTTTTGAAGGGAATAATTATTCGATTGCCTTTTTGTCACATGTTATGAGGGGGTTCTATGTTTTGTGTTTGGGTGAATTACGTGCATTTTCTACAGAATCGGATAGTTTTAGTGTTGACCTGAAGCAACTTGAAAATTCCGTTATAAAACTATTTTGTATTCAAAAGGATATTCTCTCGCAAATTAATGAACAAAATTTCAAATCTGCAAATAACAATAAGTAATTATCGATCGATCGTCAAAGAGATCAATATTATCTGTATTGAGACAACTGATTTAATGAGTGAATTATATCGATTGATCGCGAATTCTGTCATGATGTCCGGTTGGTTTTGTGTAAGTGAGAGAGCTGCACTGTTTGTGCAGAATAATCTCGATGGATTCCTCATCACAATCACTCGACTATTGAATGACGGATGGTTTCAAAATTATAACTGTTTGTATGAGAGCGAGCGCAGTATGAAATCGGGGTCCCAGGGCTGGATAATCATTGTTTCCGGGACAGGGGGAGAAGGAAAAACAACTTGATCTCAACAGGATCCAACTCTGACTTGCGAAGGTCGTTTCCCTCGCTGCTCATTTTGCTAGGATTCTAGTTTTAACTTTTCCTTTTTTAGCGTCATCGTGCATTGTTTGACATTGTACATATAGTTCACATGTATTTCTCGACATTGCGTCAGCATTAGTGTGTTTTTCGCCCTTGTGGTATTCCATCCGCATGTCTAGTCCACTGAGAAAGTTTATCCAAGTTTGGAATTGTGGAGTTATTGGGTTCTTCGTTGTCATCATGAATGTGATGGCCTTATGGTCCGTTCTAAGTAAAAACTTCTTTCCGTATAAGAAATGTTTGAAGTGTTGGGTAAAGTAATAGATTTCCAATAGTTATTTTCTTGTAATACAGTATCCCAGTTCGTGTTTGTTCATATTGTGGGATCCATATGTAATTACTCTTTTCCTTCCGTATGCATCCTTCTGTGCCAGTACTGCCCCGATTGGATCAAAACTGACGTCTGTATCCAATATAAACTCCCTTTCGAAATCTGGATATGCTAGGATCGGTGTTTTTGTCATTTTATCTTTTAATGTCTGAAATGCTTCGTCACATTCCTTGGTCCATGTCAACTTTATGTCTTTATTTTTTCCACATAGCCCTTCCAGTATTTTTGCGTATTTTGCATAATCCTTCAAAAATTTTTTATAATAGTTCGCTAGCCCCAAGAAACTTCTTAAATGTTTAATGCATGAAGGATTTTGAAATTTTTCGATTGCTTCAATTTTCGTTTTATCCGTCTCTATACCATCTTTGCTCACGACGTATCCTAAAAATTTTGTCTTTTCTACCATGAATTGACACTTTTCAGGGTTTATCCGAAGGCCCGCTTCTTTAATCTTTTGAAATATGTGTTCGACTCGTCTGAAATGTTCTTCTTTGTCTTTTGCGAAGACTAGAATATCGTCCAGGTATACAACTGCTTCTTTCCAGTTTAATTCTCCTAACACTCTTGTCATTAGTTCTTGAAATGTTGCTTGGGCAGCTGCAATTCTGAATGGCATTCTTTTAAAACAATATTGGCCGTTCTTTGTCGAAAATGCAGTTTTTAATATTGAATCGTTCTCCAATTCAACTTGATGATATGCCCTCCACAAGTCTATCGTGCTGAAGTATTTCGCTCCATTTAATGTATTTACATTTCTTCTACATTTGGCATTGGAAATGCTGGTCTGATTGTGACTTTATTTAATTGTCGAAAATCAACACATACTCGGATATCCTGTTTGTCTTTTTTTTCATACGCATATTAGTGGCAAATTCCACGGCGAACTGCATTTTTCAATGATATCATTTTCCTCGTAATTCTTGATAATATCATCTAGTTTTTCCTTAAAGTGTTTTGGTTGTCGGTACGGTTTTACCAATATTGGTTCTCCTTGCGTTTCAATTTTATGCTTAGTTAGTGTGGTCTTCCCGATATCCCATTTGTCCGCCATAAATATTAATTTATAATCTATTAGTAATTTCATTATTGGTTCATCTATCTTATCTGCGTACATTCCCCTTATTCTTTTAAGTCTGTCTCCATCAGTTAAAGTATCGCGTATTACCAGCACTCCTTCGTTGTATCCTGTTTCTTTCTTTAGTTTTATGCTGAATTTATTTATAAAATCCATTCCTGCAATCATTTCGAGTTCTAAATCTTTTACTACAAAAAAGTCCACTGTTTTCTGTATTCTTTCAATCTTAAGCTTTAGTTGTACTATTCCGTAATTTACTAGTTCCGAATCGTTAGCACAGTGTATACGTCTTTTTGTCTCCTTTATTTGGATATTTTCCATATTTTGAGTATGTATATTTTAATTACATTGACTCGGCTCCCGTATCCGATAAACGTACTTTTATTCTTTATTTGAAATTCTATACTAGGTCTCCCTTTCAGTTCTTCGTATTATATTTTAAACTTTGATATTTTTATTACCTCTGTGCTTCTTTTTTCATCTTTTTCTGTGATCAAACTGTCACATTTCTATTGTGTATTTCGTTTTCACCATCTAATATACACAATTCTTGAGGAATATTTTCAACAGCATCCCATACACAACATACGTCATCATACAAACAATCATTCATATAGTCAAACATACACATACATTCGTTTCTTAGTGAAGTGCACTGATCACTTCTCCCTGTGACCGTACCTCCTCGTTTCCCTGTTCGTCTCTGAAATTTTTCTTGTTTGTAATATTTTCTTTTCTTGTTAGACTTCCTCTTCTATTCGATATTTCCGACATTCTTTCCCACTCGTCATCAGAGTCTTCTAATTCTGCTACTTAGTCTCTTCTATTCTTATATCCCTTCCGACCTCTGTACTGTGTGTTTGTGTATTCTTTTCATTCATTTCTTCTAATCCATGTATCTTCTCTTCCAGATTGTTCGCGTTCTCTAAATCTGTTTGAATTCTCATAACATTGTGTTCTTACATGCTCTTTCTTATTACAATGGTTGCATTTAACATTTGGATATTCCCGTCTCACATGTCCTTCTTCATGGCAGGCCCGACATATGATCCTTCTCGCATTAAAATTTCTTCTTGGTTCTTCGATCTTTCTCTCTTCGTATCTTGGTCTCGGTCTTCTTGTTCTATATTCTACTTTCTTCCATTCTTTATTTTCCTTTGTCATGTATGCGTCTACTCTTATATTCCTGTCTTTCAGCTCAAATTCGTAACTTTTCTCTTGGCTATTTTTTATATCTTTTGCTTTTGTGGCATTTCTCAGAGTAATTTCTCTTCTTACTTCTCTATCTTCGATGGCATTGGCGTACGCTAGATCTGAAAGTTCCTTTTTTCCTATTTTTTTCTCAATTAGTTTTTCCACTAGTTCATCAATTTTTTTAAATACTTCTGATGGATTTTTATCCCCGATTCTAATCTCTACAAGCTCTTTCATTATCTCTAAAATATTTTTCTCTTTTGAGAATGCACTTCTCATTTTTGTTTCCCAGCTGCCTCCTTGTGTTTTCTCATATTTGTTTATCGCGTCTGGAGTCATGAATTCTGTAACTAATATCGCTTTTCTTTCTTCCGTAAATCCCAAAATCTTTGAATATATCTCAAAGCTTATTAGGAATTCTTCTAATTTTGCTTCTGACTATATAGAATGTCTCCGGTCCCTTGATAATTGGTGTCACGTGGTCGTGTGTCGCCATATTAAGAAAATTTAAACAAGTCTCGTTTAAATCTTTATTGCAATTACATTTAGAGTCATTAAAACTCTCAGAAGGTCTTTCATCGTTTGCCATCGTTCTAATTGGTTTTCTTATTTCTGTTTTTAATCATGATTATTCGAACAATTTTTCTAAATTATTTTTTAAAATATTTAACCTCTAAAAATATTAATTAAAAATATTAATTTTTACCATTTTTTAATAAATCCAAAAATAATAAAAATGACATTAAATTCTTAAAAATGTATTTAATTTTAATTTTACTAATAATTATTAAACTTAATTTTAATTGTGAAATTAAAGATATGAACTTATAAAATGATTATTTTAATTATGTTCGAATAATCAATCACTTTAAACTTAATAAAAAAATACCAATTTCCAAATCAACATACATCATCCATACATTTACACATTCAAACAATTTAAAATATTCCTCACAAGCAGCATTTAATTGAACACATAAATTATCATAATGACCTTCTTGATTGTTAGTTATATGTTGAATTTGAACTTATGCTATTTCTAATTCTGATTTAATATCATCAAATGTTAATTCCAAGTTGGTCCTTCTTGATTTTATTGATTTGAAAAATAGAGTTAATTTCAATCATCAAGTTTCTTCTAAATTTTATGTTTATTAAAGTTTGTTTGATAGGATAAAATCTGTTACCAATTTGTTAACACAAAGGGCAGGAAATATAAATAAAAGAATAATTTGACTAAATAACTGTTCATATAATCTTTATATATTAATAATATCAGTCTTTTGGAAGAATAATGTTCTTGTATATTCCTCTGGTCTCATTGTACTGCAAAAAAATTATATACAAAATATGGACAATTACAAACACCCCATAAACAATGAACAAAAATAATTACGTACATCCAAAAGCACATCGTACACAAACACAGTACAAAGAAAAATCAAACATAGTCCGTTTATCAAAAATGAGGTATTACATATAGTAATTGACTGGGTCACTACACTATCCCCCACTGTTGTGAGTGGAGCGTCACATTGTTAAAAACAATAAGGATGAAATCTGGATTTTATTTTGTTTCTAATCTGTTTATCTAAATATTCGAAATTAATTTCGCAATAAGGTTTTTTTGAGCAGAAGGTTATTCTTTTTTGGTTCACTGTTATTGGTCGGCCTTCTATGTTCAGAATGAATGATTTGTTTTGTTGTTCCATTATTTGGTATGGTCCATCGAACGTGTCGTTAGTGTTATTTTTCCCTAACGCTAGGAAATCTTTATAAATGTTTGCATTTGTTTCTTGTTCTTTGGCGTTAGTTTTTCTTAATGTCTTAATTTCAAGGTATGAATTCATTTCTTCCGATTGTTGTTCTTGTATATTTATGGTTTTCTCAATCTCTGGGCTCAGATTAATGTTTATTTGTTTGTCGGCAGTTATGATTTTTGGGTTTTGAGAAATTTTGTTAATGTTTATAGTGTCGGTTTGTGAAGAATCATCTTTGATTGTTGGCGTATTACTTTCCACTTCTCTGGATGTGGAATTTGCTTGTGTGATGATTGTGTTTGTTGTTTGACTATATTTATCCGTTGATTCTATATTTGCGGATTCCAAAGTTTGAACTTATTTCTCGGAAGTATATTTGTCACTACAGAAGTTTTGTGTTTCTGATTCTTTTCTATTGTTATAGACTAGTTGTTGTTGCAGTTTTCAGAATATTTATGATCTGCTTGAGTTGATGATTGTTCTTTAGATTTCATAAGTTTAATTTTTTATTGTTTTATTCTTAGATTTTTGAAGTAGTTTCTCCCTTATGGTTAGACGTGTACTTATATGGTTGATAGAATTTGTTTGAAGTGAATGCGAGATGTACCGGGTGAGAGCTCATGAGCTTGCAAAAATGTTCATACTCGAAGGTGTCGTGACACATTGATTTCTAAATTGAAATTTAAACTATGCTTTTCAAGGATAAAGTTCTTTTGATTTGATGAGAAAACATTAAAAAATATATCATTAAAAATACAAAATTAATATTTAAGTGAATTAAATTATAAAACAAATTTCAAAAGAGAATAAACAACAGATAAAAATTTAATCATAATGAAATTTATAGGATAAAGAACTAATAAATATAACAAATATGATGATTGAGTAAATGATATACGATTGAATGAAGGAAAAAAGTATAATTGTATTTATTTGCAAGTTTGATATTTTGTTTGAGGAATGACACGGCACCGAGTTAGATCGACTGTGGAACTAACCGAGTTAAATGCTCCTGTGGCGCACATTCCGTATTTCTGCATTAAATATTTTTGATTTTGGGAAATACTGTTCCAATATGTTCCACAAAAAATGATTGCCCAACTTCCACTTTGTAACTTATTTATCAACCGAGGATCGCTAGAATTAATATCGATTAATGAAGGATACACAACAACCAAATTATCTTTATTCAAATAGGATTGATAATTATCAATGTGGATCATACAATTGCTCATATTCGTACTCGCTCCATTTGTGAGCCACTTTGGAATATTAATGAAAAGATTTATATCCCACAAGTCATATCTTTTATCAATAAAGTGTTGACAACATTCTTCTTTGTAAAATGCCAAAGCTCTTCCATTTCCGAATGTCCCGGCCATCAGAACGGTATGACCTCTGTCAGAGTTAATTACGGCCTCTGTTTGAGACTCATTTAAGGATGAAATAATTGACGCGTATGGATCAATATAAACTTTATTAACATCTCTGAGAATATTATAGCGGGAAGATATCTGCCAATTGTACAGCTAAAAAATATTTTCAACAAATTTTAACAATTTTTATTAAAAATAATACTTTTTTAATCTCCATTTCCATCACAAATATATCGATTTTATTTGTTTCTAATATTTGATCACATGGATCAATTTGAGGATACACAGCACAAATATTGTTGACAAAGGTGAACCCGAAACAAGTGTGGAGGTTACACTTCACTGCACATTCAATGATCGATAGATCAGTAAAAGTGCCGACCGGTTCACCGACCAACGTTCGAATAATTTGAAAGTTATTCTCATCACAATAAATAATATAAATAATTATTGTGAGAAATGTAAAATAATAAATAAAATTCATTGAAATAAAATTGAAAAGTAAAAAGATAAACTTATTTATTTTAAAAATAATTTCAATTGGTTACGATTATTTTATGTTTTATAAATTTTATTAATAAAAGTTTTTAATTACCATCGGTCTTTAGAATTCTTTTAACCATTAATACGTGCCTAAATTGCGGAAAACTAAATTTTATTATCCTTTTCGAACAATTTTGTTTTCTTTTAATATGAGAATGATAATATCTTTAGCTAATGCATCTTTTAATTATGAATTTCGCTGCCTACTTTTATCTTTAAGAAACAATGTTTAATATTCTTTAAAAACCTCCTATACATTAATAATACCATTTCTATTCTTACATAAAAAATCATTTAAACATATTCAAAATCGCACTGCAAAACAGAAATATCGGTTAATATGAAAAAGCCAAAATACAATTTACTCTGTTTCCATATATCAACAAAAAGTCATGTAAGTTCTTTCAGAAATTTAATGGGATTCTTTAAGATCTGTTCCTCTAATCAACTGAAAACAGCCAAGATCGCGTAATTATTTAATCTCAATTTGTCTCAATTAAAAATAAAACGTTTAAATAAGTATTAAAATTGTAAACCCTTTCGCTCATTTACACTTAGAAACTCGAAAAAAAAATTTTTATATCAAAATTAAATTAATTTTCCTCTCAACATAACTTTTTCGGTGGTATATGAACAAAATACTTGCTACATATGTAAATAATTTTATAATTTTAAACTAAAATTGTAGTAATTATATTGTTGAGTTATTGTATATGTGAATAAAGGTGTGATTTCATTGTTTGTTAGATAACTAAGGTATGCAGGCTTTCAATGCATCGTTTAACGATGAAGGTGTTTCGATGCATAAATATTTATATTAATTAATATAAATATTTATAATAATTAAAAACCAATAAATAGATTTAATAAAAAAAATAATAATTTCATATAAACGTTAAATTTATTGTGAAAACTAATAAATAAACTAGTAAATTAGTATGTAATGTTTATATATTAATTGAAATAATATTAATTATTATTAATTTATTAACTTTAAAAGAAAATATCTTTGTTTTAAATATAAAAATGAATATAAATATTTATTTAGTCGAAAGCGATGCATCGACCATATTTAACGATGTACGATACGATGTGTCGCTCCCTAATTAAAACTCTTAAAAAAGAATTTTGTTTTAATATTCAGAAACGACAGAAAAAAGCGTAAATTTAAAAAATATCAACGATTTCTACTGGAATAAATTTTATTGTAGGGATCAAACTTTTTTTGCACTGCAAATAGATTTTCTTTAACAGAAACAAATTAAATAAAATGATTACACGTTTTTGAATGTTTTTGGATTTTTATAGGAACAGAAATTAAATAATTTCACTCAGGTTTTGAAGGAACTTTTTGTCTTTTTGTTGTAATATTGAAATTGAATTGTTGTAAATTGAATACTGACTTTTTCAATGAACCGACGTCTCTGTTTCACAATAGGATTTTTAAGTAGAATAAAATGATATTATTAATCTTAAGAATATTGACTATTGTCTCTTAAGCAAAAGATCCATTAGCTAAAGCCATTATAATTCTGACATTAGAATAAATTAGAAATGTTTAACAAGGATAATTTAATTTTGACCGATGAGAATAAAAAAAACATTGATTAATAAAATATATTTAAAATAGAATAATCGTAACCAATCGAAATTATTATAAAATAAAATAAGTTTATTCTTTTATTTTTCAATTTTATTTCAAGGAATTTTATTTATTATTTTATATTTCTCACAATGATAAATATAGTTACGTGACGTTCTGTAGAGAGTTTGTTTGCTATTGATCGATCGATTTTATTAAATTTAATTTTAAATCGTAACTCAATTTGAATAATTAATTCTAATCATTTCTATGGATTCTGATTTTCGCTTGAAGACAAATTATTCACAATTAAATAAAATGGCGATAAACAATCGAAATATTAATAGTGAAATATGTTCAATGAGAATAAATTATCAAATAAACGGCCCAGTGTTTCTGTATGATAAGTGAATGTAGGGGTTGGATGAAATTTACAATGGTTTAAATTGAAAGCAAAATGCTTTTAGAGAAAATTATTCCAATAAGATTAATTTTTTACAAAGCGAAATGTGAATCAATCAATTCGAAAATCGATACTGAATTGGTTAAAATGTTCTGTGAAAGATTCGAAAGTTTTAAGGACAAATCGAATTCAACAAACGAAAACAGGATCGCTGTTATTTTTCATTCATTTCTCAATAAATGGGCTCAGCAATTCATTCACAGAATTTCCCTGTGCAACCCTGCTATCTCCGTCCGATTCTCGGGGCGACCTGAGGATCGGGCGGAACACTTCCTTTAAAGAGAATGATAACTAAGTAATCGAAGTGATAGAACCATGGTAGCAAATGATTTTTCACAATTGATACAATTATTTTTATCAACATTTTCAATATTCCCTTCAGTCAATCGTTTTAAATCAAAATGTTCGTTTAATCGTTCCAAAAATTTATCTATTCTTCTCTGTAGCCGTTTTTCTATTTTTTAATTGCCAATGAGAATAAAAAAAAACATTGATTAATAAAATATATTTAAAATAAAATAATGTATTTGTAAGTGATTATTTGTGAAACTTTGCAACCTTGATTTTCAATTTTTATGGTAACTTCAAACAAAAATGTGATTAAATAATACATAAAAGTTTATGAAATTTGACTGGTCGTGACTTCAGGAACATAACCAATATTTTATTTGAATATTCACTGACTTATTAAGAATTATAGAGGTATTATTAATTCCAAACATTTTTTGGATTTTCTGCCTGCTAAGTGTACGAGTGCTAATTAAAGTTGAGTACTTTGATAAAATTATTTACATATGTAGCAAGTGTTTTGTTCATATACCACCGACAAAGTTATATTGAGAGGAAAATTAATTTAATTTTCATGTACAAATTTATTTTTCGAGTTTCTAAGTGTAAAGCGATGAAAGGGTTTACAATTTTAATACTTATTTAAACTTTTTATTTAAAAATTAAACAAATATTTTCGAGGAACTTTCGAGTAAAATTCTATTTTCAGTAGTTTTCATTTATTCCTTTTTTAAGGAAAATTATATTTTCATTTGGTCCTAAAGTCCTAATTATTATAAATATTTATATTATTTTTTATATTTAAAACAAAGATATTTTATTTTAAAATTAGTAAATTAAAAATAATTAATATTATTTCAAATTAATATATAAACATTACATACTAATTTACTAGTTTATTTATTAGTTTTAGCAATATTCGGTGATGAAATTTACTAGAAAAAAAATAATTTTAATCTTAAAAAAATTATATTATAAAGCAATTTCTAAGTCATAATTTGAAATAATATTAATAATTTTATTTATTTAAATAATATTTAATGAAGTTTTATTTCTAGTTAAATTAAAATTTTTTTCTTCCAGATGTCGAAAATTTCCTTAATTTGGGATTACTTCGCAATGAATAATGAAAATATGGCTAGCTGCATTGAGTGTGGTGAGCATTACAAGGTGCCCAGTGGGACCAAAACACGGAAATAGGAAATTTTTACTTAATAATTTCTTTTTAAAAATATTTCGGTTTAAATTAATCTAAACTTTTTTTAACATTATTTTTGTTTATTATATTTATATAGTTTTTTTTAAATCGTTGTTTTATATTTTTAAACTTCATATACTTTTTTGGTTTACATAATTATTTAATTTTTGTTTAAATATGCAAATTATTTTAAAACATAAAATAATACTCTTTTTTGATGTTAATAAACATTTCTTTAAGATAATATATAAATTTTTTAAACAAAATTAAATTTAATAAGGGAGAAGACAACTATAAAAAGTTTATTCAAATATTAATTTTCATTAAATTTTTATAAGTTATTTTGTTGATTGAAAATTTTAACTAACTCCTCATAATAATAATAATAATAATAATTATTGTTCGATTCACGCAAGGGGGAAGGCGAATTATCAAAGATGATTAACTCAGACGAATCCTGATATTGATGATATATTCTATCATCATAAGAATAAGAGTGCTTTCGTTAGAAAAACTTTAAGTTAAATTTTTAAAGAAAATCTGTCAAATTGAACTTTCCAGTAACTCTTTATCACATGCTATCAAAAAAATATAAAGGGGATTCATTTGATGAAAATATCAAAATACAGTGCGTTCAAAAAGTAACTGTGCACCTGCAATTTCAAAACATGAACGATATCCTGTGTTCTAAAAATCAATAACAAAATATTTTGAATAGTCAATTTTATGTGAAGAACAATGACCGTCTCTTAATTTATTAAAAATAACAAGAAAAGAGTCACAACAACTGTTGAAAATGCCCACCAAGTTCGTGAATACAAACGTTAATTCGACGTTTCAAGTTTTCGAACACTCGATGAATTTCCTCTTGGGTGATGGCTTCAATTTGGTGTAGGATGTTATCACGTAGGTCTTGCAAAGTTTGTGGTTTGTTTNGGTAAACCTTTTGCTTTATCGCTCCCCCCAGGTAAAAGTCCAAAACACTTAGATCTGGGGATCTTGGCGGCCAAATTCCTTTGGAAATGATTCTCTTCGGGAAGATCTCATTCAAAAAACGAAGTGAAATGTCTGGGGTATGTGTTGTTGCACCATCCTGCTGAAAATAGCCAGTCGATCGTTCTTCTTTAGTTAACTGGTCGATGAAAGCAGAAAGGATTCCTTGCAGCACCTTTCTGATGTTATGGTTTCAGTAAAAAAGATGGGACCAATTACACGCCTCCTGGACATGGCACACCATACTCCAACTTTCAAGGAATACAGAGGCTTCTCAACAAATTCATGCGGA
>MQRK01235862.1:31069-54839 GCA_001938485.1 Girardia tigrina
AAAATGTCAAGAAAACAAAAATATTAAATATTTATTTATAAATAAAAATATTTTTAATAAGAAATTTTAAAAATTGATTTTAAAAATAAAGTTTAAATAATTTTTTGAAATAAATTTTCAGGGTTTTAAAAATTAAATCGAAAAGAATTTAATAGATTAATTTGGGTCGAGATAATTAAATTAAATTAACCGGAAAATTTGTTTTAGAAATGTGAATTGTTATAGTAATAAATTTTTGGTGGTGTTAAATTATGGCTTTAGAATGTGATATTAATGAAAGTGGCATAAACGCTACTTACAGTTCCGTTAAATATATACATGGAATTAGATGAAAAGAAACAGAGCAACTGTGAAGAAGTACTCCAAATCTTGGACAATTCATTCGGATTAACCAGACGATCTGCGTACAGCCAACTGATTAATTTGAAATATTACGAAGGACAAACTATTGACGATTACGTTTCTCAAGTAAAGATGTTGGCATCGACGATCTGACCAAGGCGGCCTTTATGGCTGGATTGCCGTTCGAGTTGCAATTGAATTTAGAGCAGGTCGGAGATCAAGATTTAACCGAAATGGTTGAATATAGTCGCAGGTATTTAGGAATTCAAAAATGCGTCACACAAAGTTCAATGTCAGCGGTACAAAACATTGGTGATGGAAAGATCGTTTCTAAAGAACGAAGTGAGGTCAGCGCGGTAGAAGGAGTTCCTTTACAAAACCCCGTATGCCACATGACGGAAATCTGGTACAAACAAAGGTAAAGCGTTATGAAAATTCTGAGCGGCAATCTAATAGACAAATAATTTGCTATAAATTTAAGCAAGTTGGACGTATAGCAAAATATTGCAAGTCGGGAAACGGACAAGGGAGTTTGTAGGCGCCGGCTCTCTCCCTCAGACATTTCCGGCGCTGCCAACCATGAATGTCATTGTTAACAACAAGTCGGTTACAACGTTGATAGATTCGGGTTGATCAAAAACTGTTGTTTTGAAAGGGTTGATCAAGGGAAACTCATTACTGTCAAATGAGCAAAGAATTATTTTGGCTAATGGCGATGATATATGTGTGGGGATTAGTGATGTGGAATTTACTATAGACAGCAAAACTAGAAACAGTTGTGAAGGGTCTAAATCTGTGTATTAAAGGGTGACTAACGAATTTTGTAGTAAAATCAGATAACAAATCAGTTGTTTCTTGGATAACTGAGGCACTATCAGAGCGAAATAAATCACACACGAAAGCCTCTTCCGAGCTTTTGATAAAGCGCCGATTGTCAATGATTAAGGAGTTGTGCCAGGAATACAAAATAACTTTGAAAATTGAGTTTGTTAATAGTGAAGACAACAAAGCTGATGAACTGACAAGAATACCCAAACAATTAAAACGAAGTAGTTCCCTTTTGTGTGTAACAGATGACATATTCAAACTACAGAAACTTCATGACAGATGTCATTTAGGTGCAAAAAGAATGTGATATCTGTGCGATAAATTGGAAATAAATGTGTCAAATGCGGATATAAAGGATTTGATCTCGAAGTGTCAAAGTAGCACATCTATTGATCCGGCGCCAATAAAATGGGAAACTGGAAAATTAGCTGTCAATGAAAACTGGACAAGACTTGCAGCGGATGTCACAAAATTTGATCAACAAAAGTTATTAAGTACCATTGATGTGGACCCTCTCAATTTGCTGTATGGAAACTAATCAAAGCTGAGGATGTCAAATCGATTATTACAGAGTTTTCAAATTTGTTCTGCGAGCGTGGATCTGCAAAGGAGTTGATTATTGACAATTATACGACATTTCATTCAGCCGAATTCAGCAAGTTGATGGAAAAGTGGAATGTACATGTCCTATACCGCGCAATTAATCGACCAAATTGCAACGGAATAATAGAGAGAAACCATAAGACAATCAAGAGAATTGCGTCTCGATCGAATATCAGTATCATGGAAGCCTTTTGGTGGTATAACAATACACCTTCCGACGGAAAGGAGACCCCTAGTTCAGCTTTTAACAAGTACATTCCAGTCGGTTTGGAGATAATCGAAAGAATTGAAAAGGAGCCGTTTAGAATAAGGTAAAAACAGACTTCATAGAGCAACAGTTAGTCTGGGTAAAGCCTGAAAATAATATGCCATGTACAAAGCAATGGACAAGAGGTGTTGTCGTTAGAAAATTGGATCAAAGAAAGTACTTAATAAATTGTGATGGTTTTTGCGGTCCACGGCAAATAGCAGATATTCGACCAAGACAACCAGACCTGCCGCGAAACTCTTACTCGGATTACATGTTGGAAAATAACAACGAATAAGCTTTGAGTGTTAAGCAAAGTGAATCGGGAATCAGTAACAGACCCCAAAGAGAAAGACGAAAACCGAATTATTTAAACGAATATATAGTAGATATAGATTCTTGTGACTAAGAATCTGGGGGAGTGTTCCATGTTAAATTTATTTATTAAATGAAATATTTAACATGAAAAAATATAGATAATTATTTGTTTAAATAATATCTATTTAAAAGTATTTGTTATTGAAAAATAAATGTTATAGATTTGTTATTCGTTGTTACATAATCAATTGTATTTTTTTAATTGTAAAGATAATTTATTCATGATTTGCAGTTTAAAATGACTTTTATTTGTTTCTTTTTTCTGCTTAACTCTAGTTTTTATCTTTGTCTGATACACCATAAATGTATTTCTTTCAAGGTAAAAACAATATAAAGTAATAACATAAATAATTGTGATGAATTTAATTTATAAGCAAAAATAATATATGTATGAAGGTCATTTCCCGATGGTAAAATTTGATGCAAGATTGTTCACGAGCCTGAACGCAGAGGATTCTGCGATCACTCAGATGGTTCAGTGAATATGATTGATGATGATATTACGGGGCTTGTGATGACGATGAATAAATATGAGTGCTGTTTTAATAAACTCATTGCAAGTGTAACTTTGATTTAAGAAATATTGTCAGCGTCGACTTTGTTTTCTGTTGGATTAGATTGCAACAAAAATTATCAATAATTAACAATAATGCGCTTGCATGTTAACGTATTTCTTAAGTCTTTTTGTGGTTAATGAAAAAAAATTCAAAATGATAAATAAAATAATTTAACTGAATTAAATTCCGATACAAAAACGTTTATTTAACTATCGATATTATTGATTTAATGCACATTCGATAATAAGTCATATTTTAACAGTTTTTTACTGGGCACTCACTTTCTGACAATTTCGTGAAAATGAAACCTATTTTTCTGAAATGCATCTTTTTCAAACCATACGGGAAAGAACTTTTAGTATTGATACTCTTTGTAGTGCCCTACTTATTTTGCTGTTCCTTGTATTTTTTATTAATTTAACTGTAATACGTGATATTCATGTGTTGTTCATGTTTTTAGCAATTTTTTTTAATACTTGTTTTCTTTCTTTCGTTTTGTCCCATCTTCTGACAATTCTATTGTATGTGTATCTCGTTGTTTTGGTATGAACAAAGGGTAAATTCATACATGAATGCAGGACAGTTTTCTTTATTCACATGTACCATTTTTATCTATTTTTTATGTGTTATATTTTTTTTGACGAAGTAAGAAGAAGTTCAATCAAAAAAAAGTAAGAAGAAGATAAGGGAAAGAATAGAAAAAATAAGCAGAGGGTTATATTATCCCCACTATTTTTTTAACCCTGATAATTATTATTTAATTATTGCTATTAGCAATAATTAAATTTCAAAATAAAAAAAAATCATTAAAAGATTGATTATTTAATTTTATGATAAAAAGTTAAGAAGCGAATTGAAAAAAAAATTACTCGTTGGGAAAATTATCGTTGCTAATTAAACCTGCTTCGCTTGTTATAAAACAACAAAAGACAATTCCAAATCAACAAAAAAAAAGAACTTGTCTATTCTGAATCATTCTCATTTGTCCATTCCCTATTCCGGCAACCTATCAAATCCGATCCATTCAAAAAATAACTGGAGTACTCGCTGTCCCCAACTAGAGAAACACGTAGGAGTCTCTCTACACAGTAGTAGACTATGAAGTAACTAACGGTATTATTTTTGATTGTTTCTCGAAGCCAATATCTTTTTTTTTGTGATCAACTTTAATTACCTTCTTTTTATAATATTTTCTGTTTGATAGTTATCAATAGAATAATTGTTGTTATAATTGCATTATTTTGGTGGTTTTATAAACACATCAGTCAAACTCAGCTTGTAAACAATCCGTACTTATACTAGTAATATCTTCTTTGAACAGTAATAAAAACCGTGTTTTAGCACCTCAGTTGAAACACAGTTTTTATACTCTTCAATGACAAACTCTAGTTTACCACTGTACACGTCCACAGTCACAACTTGATCTATAGAAATGGGACTGTGATTATCATCAGAATAATAAGTTTATGAATCAGTCAATTTGCCGTGCTGCAAAGAGTAAGAGTCAAAATAGGGGATCGAGTGATAAAGAATGATAAAGTTTATCCCTAAAGTTTATTTATCCGATAAACCAGTTACATCTGAAGGTGGCAGAAGATGGAGCTACACAACGGAATATTCTAGGTGAGTGCCCACTTCATCAATTATTCAATGAGTTGGCACCCATTTGGGTGTGCAGTTACTAAGTTAAGGCATTTCCTGTTCGACAACAAATAATATAATTATATAATATTAATGATATTTTAATATATGATGTTAATATATGATATGATGTTAATTTTTTATTTTACGTAATGGTGTTTTTTGCAGTAGTTAACTGTCAAATATATGATATATTCGTATGATTTACATGTTACATAGATAGTACTCTTCCTCCATAAATAAAAACGTGGTTGTTTTGATTAAACAATCATTATATTTATAAAACAGCGTAGTAGTTGATAATTATAACTGAAGATTGTGGAAAATAAGTCGAAAATTTTTCGAAGAAATTTATAAAGTGAATGAATTTTATGATATCTGATGATGTGTTGGATAAAACCATTAAACATTTGCGATTGTTTTTTTAAATTGATTATTAAAATAGTATATTCCGAAAAATGCTTTTATAACTATGAAATTCAAAACAAATAAACTCCATTTAAAAATATTAAAAAAAATAATAATGAACAAATTAATAATTTAAATATTGAAAACTGCTTTAAACTTGGGTATACTCTAGGTTTACCTTATTCTGAGAGTTTTAAACACCTAAGGAATTTGATCTTGAAATCAACAAATAAATTTTACATTTAAAAATTATATCTCAATCATATAAAGTGTATCTTGTGTATATCTTCCACAAATTCAGTTCTTTTGATTTTCTGGATCCAGTATTTATTATCTATTGTCGTCACGATATCATCTTTCAGTATCCATTTCTTTGTTTTCCCAGTTCTAATATCTTCTCTAATTTGGTTTATCTCATCATTATCTTTCTACCATCTGAATTCTTTTGATTCATCGTCAAGGGCTAAGATTCTTGTTTTAATTTTTCTTTTCTTAGCTTCTTCGTGCATCATCTGACATTGTACACACATTTCGTAGGAATTCCTCGACATTGCATCGGCGTTAGAGTGTGTTTTTCGCCTTTCCGGTATTCTATTTTCATATCCAACCCACTGAGAAAATTTATCCAAGTTTGAAACTGTGGGGTTATTGAATTCTTTGTTGTCAACATAAATGTGATGGCTTTGTGAACTGTTCTTAATAAAAAATTTTTGCGTAAGGATAGTGTTTAAAGTGTTGCGTAAAATAGTAGATTGCCAGCAGTTCCTTTCTCGTAATACAGTATCCCAATTCATGCTTGTTCCTTTTGTGGGATCCATATGCAATCACTCTTTCTCTTCCATATATATCTTTCTGAGATAGCACTGCTCCAATGGTATCAAAGCTGGAATATGTATCCAATATGAACTCATTTTCAAAATCTGGATATGCTAGTATTGGTGTTTTGATCATTTTTTCCTTTAATTTCTGAAATGCCTCGTTACACTCTTCCGTCCATATTATTTTTTTATCTTTATTCTTTCTACACAGCCTTTCCAATACTTTTGAATATTTTGCGTAGCCTTTAAGAAAATTTCTGTAATAGTTTGTTAAACCTAAAAAACTTCTTAAGTGCTTAACACATGAAGGGTTCTGAAACTGTCTAATCGTATCGATCTTTGTTTGATCTGTTTCTAAATCTTTGCTGATCAAGTATCCTAAAAACTTTGTCCTTTCAACCAAGAAGTGGCATTTCTCAGGGTATATTCTTAGACCAGATTCCTTTATTTTACTAAATACATGTTCAATTCGTTTGAGGTGTTCCTTTTTATCTTTCGCAAAAATTAAATTATCGTCCAAATATACAACTGCCTCTTTCCAGTTCAATTTGCCAAAAACTTTTACCATTAGTTTTTGGAAAATTGCTGGTGCCGCCGCAATTCCGAACGGCATTCTGTTGAAATAGAATTGACCATTCTTTGTTGAAAATGCTGTTTTGATTTTTGATTCATCTTCCAGCTCTACTTGATTCTGCTCTTTAATTCTTGATTCTTCTCTTTAATTCTGCTCTTCCTAAGTCGATCGTGCTAAATTACTTTGCTCCATTTAATGTGTTTAGCATCTCTTCTACATTTGGCATTAGAAAAGCAGGTCTGACAGTGATTTTGTTTAATTGTCGAAAATCTACGCACACTCTAATGTCCTGTTTCTCCTTTTTCCAAACACATACAAGAGGGAAATTCTACGGAGAACTGCACTTTTCGATAATATCGTTTACTTCATAATTTCTAATGATATCGTCTAATTTTTCTTCGAAATGTTTCGGCTGTCGATACGGTTTCACTAATATCGGTTCTACATGCGTTTCGATTTTATGTTTTGTCAGTAAGGTTCTTCCAATATCCCATTTGTCGGCCATAAATATTGATTTATATTCTGTTAAACATCCCATTAATTGGTCGTCATTTTTTTCGTACAGCTCTTTAATTCTGTTTAGTATATCCTCATCAGAGGGGCTGTCTCGTATTACTAATACATTTTCTGTGTGAGATGGTTCTTTCTTCAACTTTATTCCAAATTTGTCCAAAAAATCTATTCCTGCTATCATTTCTGGATCTAGATCTTTAACTACAAAAAAATCAATCGTTTTCACTAACCTTTCAATTATCACTTTTAGTTGTACAATTCCATAGTTTATAAGTTCCGAGTCATTTGCAGAGTGTATTCGTCTTTTTGTTTCTTTTATTTTGATATCTTTCATATCTTTGATAATCTTTGCTTTAATAACATTGACTCGGGCCTCTGTGTCCAACAGGCACTGTACACTTTTATTCTTTATGCGAAACTCTATGCTTGGTCGTCCTTTCAATTCTTTATAATTTATGTTAAACATTGGTATTCTCGATACATCTGCATTCTTTTTTTTCTTTTCTTCTCTTTTTCGGTTTACATATTATCACATTTTCCATCATTTCAATCATGTTCACCATTTAGTATACATATCTCCAGAGGAATATTTTAAAACACATCATCAAACATACAATCACATACACATTCATACATACAATCAATCATAAATCTACATTTATTTCCTATTGTAGCACACTGATCACTTCTCCCTGTGATCGTGCATCCTCGTTTCCATGCTCGTTTCTGAATTTCGTGAAATAATCTCTTCTTGTAATATCTTCCCTTCTATCTGTTCTTTCCGACATTCTGTCCCATTCCTCATTTCGTTTTCCTAATTTAGCCAATGAATATTTTCTATTTTTCTTTGAACTTCATTCTCCATATTTCACATTCGAGTAATTTCTCCTGTCATCTCTTCCAGTCTTTCCGTTGTCCCGTTTCCATTGCACCCGTTCTCTGAATCTATTTGGATTTTCATAGCATTGTGTTCTTACGTGCCCCTTTTTATTACAGTGGTTGCATCTGATATTTGGGCATTCTCTTCTCACATGACCTTCTTCGTGGCATGCCCGACAATAATTTTTTCTCCTTTTGAAATATCTATTTCTTTCTTCTCTTATTCTTTCTTCGCTTTGTGGTCTTGGCTGTCGTCTCTTATGTTCGACCGTTCTCCATTCGTTGTCTCTTTTTGTAGTGTAAGCGTCCACCCTTATATCTTGACTCTTTAATTCGAATTCGTATATTTTCTTCTGTATACATTCGATATCCTCAGCTTTCGAGATACCTCTCCAAGCTATTTGTCTCTTTACTTCTCTATCATCTACGGTGTTAGCATATGCTAAGTCTGATATCTCTTTTTTTCCTAATTTCTTTTCTACTAGTTTTCCAACTAGTTCGTCTATTTACCTGTGATGGTTCGGGGGTCGACTGAAGCGTCAGACTTTGATTACGTGCTCCAGGAAACCGAACAGAAATTAGCGGTGTCGAAAATCCGCTGTTTCGGCGAGCATCATTTTATCCAGAACGATGCCGGATCGACAAATACGTGCAACTAAAAAAGAAACGAAAACCGCTGCAAGTACAAGGGCCACCAAAAAGGCCACAAAAGAAACAAAAAATACTATTTTTCGACAATTAACCTCCATCATAGCCATCAAAAACAAAAACCGAGTTTCTCTAAAATATTTTTATTTAGAAATCGAAAGTATAATTAAAGATCAAAACAAAATACAAATAAAAACAATTTGTACATTTTTTGACATAAAATAATTATTAAAAATTTTAATTTGTTTTCATTGTTGATTCCACAAAATGAATTTTTTTCTTTCAATATTTTTAATTGATAGCTGAAATTGTTGTCTGATTGATATAAAAAACTAAATGAATTAATAAACAAATGGCTAATAAACATCAAAAAATTCTTTTTTCCTTGACAATTACTTCTTTTTCCATTGAATAATAAAAACTTTACCTTTTACAAAATACACATAATTGTTGTGGTACGCAACATTACCAAAATACGGTTGAAGGGTCGATTGATCCAACTTTTATTTCAACAAGTTTCCTCCTTATCTCCAGAATGTTCTTTTCTCTGGTGAATGTAGATCTCATTTTTGTTTCCCATGTATCTCCCTGTGCATTTTCGTATTTGTTTATTGCTTCGGGAGTCATGAATGCTGTCACCAGCAAGATTCTTCTTTCTTTTGAAAATCCCATGATCTTCGCATATCTGCCGAAGCTTTTTAAAAACTCCTCAACTTTTGACTTAGATCCGTCAAATATTTCTGAACCTCTAATGTTCGGAGTCACGTCGTCGTTGGTCGCCATATTAAGAACATTAATTGGGGTTTCTTTGCATTTATTTATATCACAATTTGAATTGTCACTACAACAATTCTCCGTAAAACTTACGTAGCTCGTCATCGTTCTTGATTGGTAATATTTAATAATATTCTTTAACGTATTATTATTCAAACAAATTTAAAATACAATTTAATCATTACAAAAATAATTTATACTTTAAATTATAATTTAATTATTACAAAAAATATTTGTAATTGAAATTTAAAATAATTTTTATTTATTTTAAGAAATTATTCTTAAAATATTATTATTTATTAAAATATTAATCCTGACCCTTATGACAAAATCAAACGGACAACAATAGAAATGTAACAATGAAGAAATAAAAGAGATAACTAAAACGCTACATATTGGTCATTCAAAAAAATTTAAGATTGAAAATGGAATAATTCTAACAAAAGAAGGTAAAATATGGATTCCAGAAGAAAGAAGCGCAGATTTTATTATTGAAATACACAAGCTGTTATTTCACACAGGAAGTAAAAAAGTGTATGATTACATAAAAGCTGTTTTCGATATGAATAAAGTTAGTGAAAACACAAAAAAAGATCGTCGAAGCGTGTGAAATATGTCAAAAACGAAAAACCTTGACAACAAGATTGAAAGAAATAACGCTAAAACAAAGTGCAGATTTGAAACAAAGTTCCATTTGAAAATATTTTTTAGATTTTTGTTTACCGTTCAAACAGGTGTATCAAAGGGAAAAAATACATATTGGCCATTATCGACCAATTAAGCCGATACATATCATTACACGCCGTTGATAAACAGGATGAACAGGCAATAACAAACGTATTGTTTAGAAATTGGATTTTAAAATTTGGGCACCTCGTACCATACATTTAGATTGTGGTAAGGCGTTCCAATCGAAGATGGTGAAACAACAGTCAGAGCATTACAAAATCAATTTACAATTCTCGAGTTCACACCATCATAGCACTAATGGGTTGATAGAAAGGCAGTTTAGAACTGTATGGGATTACATAGCGACGTCAATTAACGATAAACGAGGGAAAACCTGGGTAGATATTTTACTGGAAATCGAATTTACCTTAAACGCTACTGTTCAAAGTCTATTAGAATGAGCTCTGCAGAAGTTTTTTTTGATTTAGAATTAATAGACAATGGAATGAAACGAATAAAATAATCAAAGACAGAGATGAAATTTTAGAGACAGTTAAGAACAACCAAAAGAAAATTCGATACAATAACGATAGAACTTGTCAAAGAGAATTCCAAGTGGGGGAATGCATATTAAGCAAAGTGGAAGGAAATACTACAAAAGATGCTAATCGATTCGAGGGACCTTTGGAAATCCTACAAAAAAGACACGATAGAAGTTATATATTGGAAGGGGAAAACGATAAAACAGTTATAAGAAAAATATCTTGGCTGAAGCCTTTTAAAGGAGCGGGATGTAAGATATAATTAATAACTTAATAATAATTTGTAAATAAACTAAATTTAATTAAAAATAATAATGGTTCAAGAATACTTTTAATAAAACTCTCTGTTTAGAATATAGAATTTAGTTAAATTAAAATATGTCATTAAATATGACATATTTTAAGGTTGTTTAAATAATCTAAAATAATAGGCGATAATTTAATTTTGGATTATAAATAAATTTTAGAAGAGTATTTTCGTTATTTCTAACAGATTAAAAGTTAAATTTATTTATTTTAATCAATTTTTGTACATTTTGTATCCCAATATCATATTTATTTACTGCCTTTAATGTAGTAAAACAAAAATACAGCTGTATTATCAATGAACGTTTTAGTATGATTTATGAACGTTTTATTTAATTTATTGTTTTTAATGTAGTAAAACATATTTCTAAACAGTAGTTTACATATTCATATAAATTATACAGTAATATAATGTATGAACGTTTTAGTTCATTTAATGTTTATTTATTGTTTTTAAAGTAGTAAAACATATTTAATGTAGTGTAATATATGAACGTTTATTTTTAATATAATAAATATATAATATATATATATATATATATATATATATATATATATATATTATATATATATTAGTCTAAAGATAAAAAAAATAATTATATACCTTTTATATATTTTTGTTTTTATGTATAACTTGTAATAAATAGACACAAGGCGGGAATGTGAATTGTATATTCTCTAAATAACCTCCATTTTGATGCTAAACTATGTCAATACGTTTTACACTTTCCAGGCTAGTCCTTGATCCATCAAGTTTACGTTACAATATCACCAATATTAGTATATAATCTATTGTAGTCATATATGATTATGGTCAACATATTAATACTATGGATATATATATATATATATATATATATATATATATATATATATGAGTATATGAATATACGCCATAAATAGTCTGTTGAGTAATAGAAAGCAATGCAATTTCGTAATCATTAAACCTTTTAGACGACTGTTATGTTTATTATTATATGTTATATATTATGATTACATATAACTATATTCTTATTATTCTTATTATTCATTACGAACACCAACAAGGTTTTTCGAACTTTTATTTTCAATACAATTAGATTGTCTTTTGGACAACTCTCAGCAAAGCTTTCGTAATTCGACATCATTCTAAATTGATGAATTTTAGTTAATGTTTTTTAATAAACAATTATTCGAACAAATTTTTCATTATTTTCAGATTTTATTTTTAAAGTTCAAATTTTGTAATTTTAGTAATATTTTATCTACATATTAATTTTATTTAAAAAATGATTTTATGTAAAGAAAGAACATTTATTTAATTTAAAACTTAGTTAAAAGTTATTTACTTTATTTAAATTTTTAATATGAAAATTTGAAACGATTTAATATTTGTACATTTTTTACATATCTTATGCTGTACTTTAAAATATAAATTATACTCGAATAATTATCTATCGTGAACATCTAAAATATCAATTATCCATCTGGGTGATAGAAACACATTTCCAAATACTAAACTCAACATACAAAATTCAACAAACCAATTTCAACATACCAAATTTAAAATATTTCTCACAACTATAAATAAAAATGCTTTCTGCATTCTTTCGACACATTTCATTATTTATTAATTCACGGCTTCATATGTAGAAAATACATTCCTGCTGATAAATGCCTTGATCATCATTGATTTGAGCGATTTTGAAAAATCTCTTGCAGTCCGATATAAGCAGGTGTACATCTTGAAGTCCATCGAATATCTTTTGATCACGGTTATTAATGATACTGATCATCGTTGACATACGAGATTATAATTTATTCTTAACAATCAAAATTTCTGCCACATTAGAATAATAAAACAAAAGAGTTCAAGGAAAACAGAATAAAAAAGAATATTTGGAATGTCTTACATACTAAACATATTATAATATTTAGTTTATAGATATTGTTAGATACATATTTAATTATCCTTGCATGATGTTGTTATAAAAATGTTTCGTTTTGGAGACAAGTTAATTGAATACAAAATAAAACTTAATGAGAATTGTTTATCTTCTCCAGCATTTATTTACAATGTATTCACTTATGTTTATATTAATTTAAAAAATTTTTTTCAAGTGGTGTCTCGGCTAAACCAATAATTATTGTAACAAAAGTTACTGTAACGAGGTTCAAGTATTATGCACATATAAAGTAATAATTAATAAACTCTAATATATTTTGAAAATCAACCGTGAAGTCACTGACAATAGATTAAATTTGTATTGACATAAGTTACTTATACCAGAGACTTTTAATAAGAATGGATCTTGCCTTTAAAAGAATAAAAGATTTGTATTCATGTTGCTATGACGCTGGGAAGAGACAAATATTTTTAATTTTTATGAAATATTTTTTAATATTTTTATCATATTGATTGAAAAAAATTTCAACAAATAAATATAAAAAGTTTAATCTCATTACATAAGATCAAATATTTTTGTCTTCCAAAGCATATCATTCGGAAAAGGAAATACACTTCAGACTCTGAGCTCTTTCAGTTGCCACTTGTAAAAGACATTTTTAAAATCAGGTAATTCAAATTAGACAAAAGCCTCCGTTTAAATTCAGTTTTTCAAGTAATTACGATGATGGCTTAAGTGTATGTGAACATTAAGTACAGCTTCTTATTCTAATAAGTCTTAGTAAAGATTCAATTAATGTGTTTCAAAATGAATCATCAAAGTGCTCCTGTTTGATTTTAAATTTTAGATAATAAATAAACTCAAAATTGATGAATAATAAGTTATTTTCAGAATCTTACATTTTTTTTCTTTTATCTTATATTTTCCTATCTCACATCCCTTTTTTATAGATTTTGTTTATGTACTAGATTCTTTACGAACAGGGCTGATACCACTGTTATCAACCTCGTTACTTTGTGATACCAATTTTGTTGCATTATAATTAGTTTGGATTCTTCTTTTATCTATGTTGTTAAACAATATAAGTCCAATCATACAATGCTCGCAGCAATATTACCTCTTTGGTTGTTTTTAGCTTTGCTCTGAGGCCATTTATAAAATCCCTGTACTTCGTGAATGTCATTTCTTCGGGTAGCTTTAAATTTCATTATAAAAGAATGGTAATCCTGGTTTAAAGCAGAATAATATCGCAAATGGAATGCTTCAGATTTGAATTAAAAACAAAAAAGAAAAAAAATGAAATTGGAATTTCGTATATATATATATATATATATATATATATATATATATATATATGACAAGTTTTAAAAATAGTATAAAAATTTATTTTCAATAAATTTGAGAATATAAAAAGCAATTAAAAAGTATATTGAAAATTGATTAATTTGAAATCGATGGATCGAATACAGTTTGAATTTGGAGATAAATCTTAAAGAAACGGTAAAAAAGAAAATTTCTGAAGATAAAAAACGCAATAAATTGCAATAATTCTATTTCAATGACTTATATCAAAATGTTTCCACATTTAATTATAGCGATTTAGGAGACTATTACTCCACGGACAATTTGAAAATTATCAACCGCTAATTGTAAGATAGTCGCGTGTTTGAGAAAATCAAGGGATTGAAGGAAGTACAGCATCTCAAGGAGAAGACGCAATTTAAGGAATTGAATCTCCTTCAATCGGAACAAAATAAATTGTAATCGGGAGAATGTGAAATTTTCCTCATTAGGGCTCAAATCTTTGATTGTCGTGTATATGCGATGACCGGTATTGATATCCTCGAGTCGAGGTCGATATCGGCTATGTGGTCTCTTTCAGGATGGTGCTGTAGATGGGACCAAGATTGTTTGCAGATCTCCGTCCGAGCGAGAGGATGTCGTGGGTCTGATGAATCTGGTATTTTGGATTCTAAATTCAATCAAATTTATTTTTTTCAAACTTGATGTTTTCCTCATTCCATGATAGTTACGATCATTTGTTTGATACTACTAAAAAAGCATTTTAATAATCCATTACTCTTATTGGGTTCGTGATTAAAATTCAAAGTCATAATTTGCAAACTTTATTTCTAATACAACTTTCATTATTCAAACAAATTTATGAGGAACAATATTTCAGTTACATAAACCAGATTTTGAAATTCTAAATACAAATAATAATATCGATGTATATATATATATATATATATATGTGTGTTAATTTATTCAATTTTGCATAAATCCTATTTTGTTTTTACGATAAATTAATGCATAAATTATTGCATAAATCCTTTACGAAGACGCAAAGACAAAAGTGTTGACAAGTAAGCAATTAAGCGACTGGTTTAAATAATCAGTAGGAGTAAGACAAGGTTGCATTCTTTCACCAACACTGTTTAACCTTTTTCTTGAGAGAATTGTTATGGAAGCTGTAAGATAGTTTCGTTGTTAATTTTTTAATTTTCTGAAATAAGAATTTTTGTTTTTAAAAATTTCGAATTATAATCGAAATTAAAAAAAATAATGGAAAATAGAATTAAAAAAAAGAAAATAAAAAAAAATTTGTTTAAATAACAAATTTAACCTGTTGTAGATTAATAAATTTTGCAAGTCTTAATTTCTTTTTGGTTTAGAATGTATGATAATTCCCAGCCTAACATGGTAGCAGCGCTAGCGGAATCAATCATGAACCGACTGATTCCCGGCATGTTCCAGATCGGAGAAGACCTAGAAAAATTTATTTCTCGCTGCAGATATTTTGAAGCAACCGAAATTAATCAAAGGAAATGGCAAAAATGTATTTACTCCATGATATATGAAGATCTTTTGGAAGCATATGAGAACGCAGCTGGTAAAGCTGATAATTTTGAGGATCGGTTAAGACTAGCGTTTGAGAAACCGAGAGCAACCGCGACGGACTGGGAAAAACTGTTGAGATATCGCAAAAGTGCTGATAACGCACAGACTTTTTTCAAAAAAGTAGACCGGCTGGTAAAAAATGCGTTGTCGCATAGACTCGAGGAAGAAGAGCTGAAAGCTCAAATGTTAATTCATTGCATTGATGATGAAGATGTTGTTCGTGAAATTAAATTACGGAAATTAAAGAGTTTCAAGGAAATATCTGAGTTCGTTGCACTCGTGGACGAAATAAACCACAAAAAGAAGAGCAGGATCAATGCTGTTCGAAGTTATCGAGATGTTGTTCAAAACAGCAGGGCTCCTGAGGTAAATAAAAAATGGGTAAATCAGAGTCAGCCGAGAAAACCTCTCCTAAGAGAGGAATCAACCGAGTCCAAATGTTATACTTGTCATCAACCAGGACATTTCAGTCGATATTGCCAACAAAGAAGACCTGTGCAGTGTTGGAATTATAAAGAGACTGGGCGCATCAGTCGAAACTGTCCTAGCAGACAGCCATTGGTTTGTTTCTTGTGCGGGAAGAAGGAACATAAGCGAACTCAATGTCCAGAGATACGCTGTGAAAAATGTGGCCGGAATGAGCACCTAGCAGCGGCATGCTTAGTGAACTCTAGCAGACAGAATAATGGTTACGACAATGGAAGATCGAGAAATTTATCGGAAATTTAAAATCAACACAATAAATGAAGATGAAGAACGCACATTTGATGATAATGAAGAAAAAAACGATAAGCCGTACCCAAACAACTGGGCTCCGCCAATTAGGGAGTTGGTAGGAGCCGAATGCCACTGATCGTAGAAGATAATTCCCACGGATTCGGATGCGACTTGGATGTGCAAACGATGAATAAGGTCTATGGATTTGTGGAAAAGAATTTTGAGCAAGTATTCTATGTTAACGCGTTGATTGAGGATCAGAAATCAGAGATATGTTATAGTAAAATGCAGGGGCGTCCGAGCGTTACAGTGGATATTCAGGGGAAACAGTTGGAGTATTTGTTGGATACAGGAGCAGGTGTTAATGTTATGAGTAAGAAGTATTATCAAAATTTGAATAATTTGGTGCGAGAAAAATGCGATATCAATTTGAGAGGTGCCAACGATGGAAAATTGAAAGTATTGGGTAAAATAGAGGTAGAAGTAGATATATGTCAGACAAGAAAAGCAGCACTATTTATTGTTGTGGAGAGTGTGGTTCCAGAACTGATAAGAGGCATAGTATTCATGAAAATTTTCTGTTATTCCATACAAAGGAACGAATCTCAATACAATAATGTATGAAGGGAAGCACGTGGAAGTATGTGTAACATCGAGGCAAAATTCGGCAGGGTGATAAGGCCAGGAGAGACATTAAAAAGAGTGTTAGATTGCATAGGTAAAGTAGATTCAAAACTGTTAGAGATCATTCAGAATCAGGCAAAAGTATTCATGGCTGATAAATGGGATATCGGATGTACCAGTTTAGCAAAACATCATATTAAGGCGAATGGAGAGCCAATTAAGTAAAAACTTTTTCGTCAACCAATGCAACTCGAAGAAAAAATCATGGAGACTATAAAAAAATTGTATGATAATAATATCATTCGGAAGTGTAATTCACCTTGGAACACACCATTAATTTGTGTGTGGAAAAAAGAGGAGAAATATATTCGTATCTGTTTGGATTTTAAGCGCTTAACTGCAATAACGGAGAGACAAGCTTTTCCAATGCCCAATGTTGATGGGATGTTGGGTAATTTAGGAGGTGCAAAGTATTTTAGCTCGATTGACCTTGGAAATGCATATTATCAGGTTGAGCTGGACGAAGAATCTCAGGAGAAACGACCTCTTCTACAAAGCAAGGACAGTATTGTTTTACTCGTATGTCGTTTGGTATAGTGACTGCGCCGGGAACTTTCCAAGAGATGATGACAAAAGTAGTCGGAGGAATCAAGGGTGCCACTGTATACTTAGATGATATCTTGGTATACACAAAAGATCGGGAGCAACACTTATTGTTTTGAATCAAGTTTTAGATAATATTAGGAAAACAGGATTGCGGGTGAACCCAGCAAAATGTCAATTGTTGAAGCGGGAAATTAAATTCCTTGGACATATAGTTAACGAAGACGATGTTGAAAAGGACCCGTCTAAGATTGAAGCAATAAGAACGTTTGGGAAGCCAAAGTGTGTTGGAAAACCCATCGGATGTTGGCACACGCGGGTGCAAGTAAAGTTGAGTATTATTTAAGAGACTCTAAGGATTTTGACAATCTGAAAGGTAAGATCAAAGAAATTGTACGCAGTTGTGAATCATGTCAAAAGTATAAAACATATACGGCAAAAACAAAAGAGAACACCGAGATTTTTTAATATATTTAAGTGGATATTTGTGGACCATTGAAGGAGACTTCTGGGAAAAAGAAATATATTCTAGGCATAACTGATCAGTTCGATAAATACATTACGTTATTATCAATATCGAAACAAGATGAAGAGTCGATAATAAAAGGAATAATGCGGAATTGGATACTGAAATTTGGTTCTCCCAAGGCGATGAATGTGGATTGCGGTAAGGTTTTTGAATCAAAAAAGATGAAAGAGTTTGCAGAGAAACATAATTTTGAAATTAGATTCTCCAGCCCATATCATCATAACACAAACGGACAAATTGAACGTCGATTCCTTACCGTGAGAGAATTGATAAATGCAACATTGCATGAAAGAAGAAGTTCAGACTGGGCAGAGATTCTACCGGAGATCGAGTTTTCATTAAATGCCTCTTTACAGACGACTATCGAGATGAGTCCAGCTGAAATTATTTTCGGAAGACGCATTAGCAGGGAGAAATGGGATGGAAGAAATAGCAAGACATTCCAATATGAGCGGGACCAGGAGCCTATCACGCGAAGACAATTCTTCCCAGGAGATGATGTATTGGTAAAAGTAGAATCTAGAACAAAAGATCGAGGGAGATACGACGGGCCATATAAAGTCGTTCGAAGAGTACATGATAGAAGATATGTTCTTGAAGATATGTCTGGTAAAACATGTGAAAGAAATGTGGAGAAAATTAAAAAAAATCTTGCGTGCGGGGAGTGTCGTTGTTAATTTTTTAATTTTCGGAAATAAGAATTTAGGTTTTTAAAAATTTCGAATAATAATCGAAATTAAAAAAAATAATAGAAAATAGAATTAAAAAAAGAAAATAAAAAAAGAAAATTTGTTTAAATAACAAATTTAACCTATTGTAGATTAATAAATTTTGCAAGTCTTAATTTCTTTTTGATTTAGAATAGATGATAATTTCCAGCCTAACAGAAGCAATAGACGAATAAACTGCAGAGGAACAAGAATAACCAACCTACGATTTGCTGATGACATAGACCTAATCGACAAAGATGAGGCATAGATTCAGGAACTTACGAACAGATTACACAAAGCGTCAAACAAATTTTGAATGGAAATCAACAGACAAAAAAGCAAAGTAATGGTTTCAGGAAACCATAACAACGAGGTTAAATTGGAGATTTTCATTGAAGGGGAGAAGCTGGAACAAGTTAAGAGTTTCAAATATTTAGGCTCTACTATCACAGAGAATGGGGGAAGCGAAGAAGAAATCAGAAGCCGGATTGTTATATCAACAAGCGCAATGATTAAACTTAGCACAGTTTTTAACCTCAAAGAAATCCATCTCAAGAGCAGATTAAAGATCACTAAGGCTATTGTCTGGGTAACACTCCTCTATGGATGCAAGAGTTGGACAATAAATCAAAAGAATATGAATAGACTTAAAGCGTTTGAAATGAAGTGCTACAGGAGAATGCTGAAGATCACGTGGAAAGAAAAGAAGACAAATGACTTTGTTTGCAGGAGAGTGACAGAAATACTAGGTAAACGATCGGAATCAATAGAAGAGATCATCAAGAGAAGGAATCTGAAATTCTTCGGTCATCAAATAAGAAAACAAGCACTAGTAAAGCTTATGATTGAGGGAAGAGTGAAAGGAGAAAGACCAAAGAGGCAATGAATGAATGATTTAAAAGAATGGACTGGACTGACTATGGAATGTCTGAGAAAAAAAACTAGAAATAGAAAGATGTGGCGAAGTCTTGTTTATAATTGGGTGCACCCACGGCCCAACGGCTAAGGTCAAAAAGAAAGAAAGATTTTTGAATTAATTTAATGATATGATTAAAAGATTAAACATTTAAAAAATAAGATTGAATATTAAATATAACGTATTTTCAAAATTTCTAAAATAATAAAATATTAAAAATGGTTTTTTAAAAAAACAACGCAAAATTTATAAAAACAGCATATAAGATTTCAGTTTGAAAATCAAAATTATAAAAACAGGATAAAAGATTAAAATAAAAAAAACATATTTAAACATTAAATAATATTTTAAAAAATATTAATTAGAAAATAATAATTTTTACCATTTCTCAATAAATCCCAAAATAATAAAAATATCATCAATTTATTAAAAATGCACTTAATTTAAATTTTACTAAAAATTAATAAACTTAATTTTAATTGTGAAATTACAAATATGAACTTATCAAATGATTATTTTAATTATGTCCCAATAGTCAATCACTTTAAATTTAAATAAAAAACACCAATTTCATTCTGGGTGGGAGAATCACCATTCTAAATTTGTTGTTTGAATCGATCAAATTTGAATGATGTCTTTTTTGATCTGATGTGTTGGGTCTATCGATTCTGAAAGTGTGAGTAAAAAAATTGTGGTTCTTTGTGTTTTGGTCCTATTATTGGGACTATACTGTAATGTTCTCGTTGGAACAAAAGCTGTTTATTGTAGCAATTGACCAGCATTTCGTGGTGGGTGAGAAAATCGACTCCTAGGATGGATTTTCGGACGTTGGCGAAAAAAAAATTTATCCTGTTACAGTTTTGAGCAAAATAAATTTATCCTGTTACAGTTTTGAGCAAAATAAATTTATCTACTGACGATATGGAATTATAATCTAATTTTTATAGTTTAAAATCATTTTGATAAGTATTTTTGTTTAAAAATTTTAAAAAGTTGAATGTTGTTTTGACTTTATGAGGGGTTAGTTTTAAGTTTCACCAAAATAGTTTATTATTTTTTTTTAATTTGAAAATTTAAAAGAAATAAATTAACAATTACAATGTAAGTAAAAATATGATAATAAATATTTATTTAAAATATGTTTACAGTAATAGCAATTAACATATTTTAATAAAAGTTATAGAATAAGCTAAATAAATTTTAATTAACGGATTAATATTTTCAGAAATATTTTTTTTAATAAAATGGTTATTGTAAATTTAAATTAATTAGTTTTATGATTAAGTTTCGTAAGAATGTAAAATTTGGTTACATTAAAAATTTGTAAATTTTTGTAAGAAAATGTAAATTATTTAAGGGTAAAATTTTTGTAAAAAATATAAGATTAATTAAGATTTAATATTGTAAAATTCTTTGTAAAAAATATAAGATTAATTGTGATTTAATATTGTAAAATTTTTGTAAAAAAAATGTAAGATTATTTTAGATTTAAATTTTTGTATAGTTTCAAAATTTAATCGAAAAAATTTAATGAACTAATTTTGGGCGAAATAATTGAATTAACAAGAAATTTGTTTAAGTATATGAATTGTGAATATTAATAAATTTTTGGTGGTGTTAAATTATGACTTTAGAATGTGAAAATAATGAAAGTGGCATAAACGCTACTTACAGACTTAATTAAAATTATAAATATATGAAAAATTATTTGAAAATAGAGATGACATATCCCCATAAAACAATGAAACAGCGAAAGAAATGATGATGCACTTAAATAGAAACCCATGTACGCACATTCAGATTCCACATCTACATTTTTGAAAAAGTGCTGATAAATCGATTTGTTCGAACATTTCTGAAATTCTCAAAAAAGTGCTTAAAATCGAATTTTTCGTATATATCTGAAATCCCTATGATATATGTATGTTATTTACCATCAAACAATACCTCATGAATCGCTTAATGTACCTCATTAATAATTACAAGTACCATGGTTACCGTAACCAAGATAAATAACCTTTTATATAATATGTAAAAGCTACATGTATAAAACTCCTGTAGTACTTAAAACATACATCGACATAATACATAACATCTGCATTAATCAGCTAAGTATCTAAGCCTAGGAATCAATCATCAAAAGTACCTTGGTTACCGTAACCATGATACATAACCTTTTAATATTATATATAAAAACAATCGAAAACACCTTAGAAACCATCACCGTTACCTTAAAATCCATGAAAAACACCTTTAAAATCATTGAAAACATCGAGCAATGGTCACCGCGACCGTTGCCATGTTTACCGTTGCCATAGCAACGTGTGACCCCCTCCCAAGGGGGTGGTAAAGAATGCCCATTTTCCCCCCTACTTCTATGTGCTATTATATCTGTTTCATAGTTGATATCTCAGAAACATACACATATTCGACTGAATTAGAACTGTTTACAAATACATATATCGAAATTGAAAATGAACCCTTTTACTTAATATTCATCGCCTTATTTAAAATAAATAAAGAACTGATAAATACTTACTAAAACAAAAATAAAATATTAATTATCAATAATTATAATTTATAAGAAAATGAAAGCTAAAAACATTAGTAATAATTAGAAAAGTGCCTTAAATTATTTTTAGTTGAATTGGGAGTCAAAACAATAAAAGTAATAATAACATTAGGAGACATTAAGAAGAAGATACATTATGATATGTTTTGTTCCTAAATATTTTTATTATAACTAATTATTATTATGATAGTTATTTTTATTATTATTTGTATTTGAACATTATTTTAAATAAGAAAATTATTATTATTAATTTATTAATATTCTTATTATTTTTATGATTATTATATTATATTATTATTATTATATTATTATTATTATTATTATTAGTTTTAATATTATTATTTTATTATTATCATATTATTATTTAAATTAATATTATAATTAAAATTATTATTATATTGGTATGGTATAATTATTATTTATTAAATAATTATAAAAAAATAATAATAAAAATAATAATTAATTCTCACTTAGCATAAAACAAATGAGTTGAGCCGTCCTGCTCACTCATTTTATTTATTAGATTAAAAGGGCGATTACGCCCATCATAGGGAGCGATTTGAATGTCAAACTTGACATTTTAATCACTGTGGACCAAGATAATAAAAATAATGTGCAAGCACAAATAAAATAATCTCTAACTTAATAAATTAATCAGGGCAATTAAGCCCAAATGTAAATAACAATTTTTTTAATTAATTAAATTTTTTTATTTTTTATATTAATAATAATAATTAAAATGGGTATAAATACCCCAAATTTTTAAATATAAAATTTAGAAAACATAAAACTAAATATTTAATTTAAAGAACTATTATTTTAACAAATAATTTTATTTTCAAAAATCATTAAAGAAGAAAAATATACCGATTAATATCTTGGAATCCTCCATCGTTATTTATACATTGTACTATTCCGAAAGATTGTGAATCAATTGAATAAAGTTTTGAATTGGAATTGCTTTGAGTTTTTACTATTATTAATAATAATTTGAAACTAATCTCCGACGAGATTCATTTGGATTGAGACCTCAAGAGAGGTTTAATCAAATTATTATATTCATTACAAAGTTGGAAGAACCATTTGAAAAGGAGTAAGACAATTATATTTGAAAGCTTTTTTAAAGTTATTAACAAAAAATATTTTCGAATACCCCAAAATATTAAAATATAATTAAAGTAATTAAAAAGATCAAAGCATTAATAGGAACAATATATATCGAAGATATCGATTAAAAAGATTCAAATATATAACAAATGAATATAGAAAAATTAAGAACACAAAAGCAATATGCTTCTAAAAAATGAAAGTGTCATTTAGAACCTCTTTTGGTTTATCCGGTTGATCAGAAAACTGTTCCCTCTATATAAATGAATTGTTGGACAAAAAGGAAAATAAACACAAAATTCACATTTAAATACGTCTTTTATCGAATATGATACAACAAATGTTCGATGTTCAAATCATTCAGTTCTTATGAATATTTACAGTTCTTTATATATTCATTACCTTTGTACATTTTGTCTATGATTATATTTAACACAACCTTATATATATATTTATATATATATATATATATATATAT
>MQRK01235862.1:67783-93721 GCA_001938485.1 Girardia tigrina
GAAAAATAAATAAGAATTAAACTGGAAAAATAAGAATTTATTCATCATAGATAATAAAAGCATCATCAGTTAATATTTCTTCACTATCACTGTGATCAGTTTCTTTTTGGGATTCCGACATATACTTTTTTACAAAACGTTCACCATACACATCATTTAAAAACGATACACCTACAATTTGATTCCACCTACTATTTTAATAGTAGGTGGAAAATTTTTTGAAAACTTCATTACACCTACTATTTCATGTCCACCTACTATTTGATGTTATCCGTTAAAATTAAAATCGTATTTTTCAATTAAGTCGATTTATTTGTTTTACGATTATTATTTTTTTTAATTCCTATTACCATTTCCAAAAATAAAATTATAATTACATTTTTAATCTACTTTGATTTAAAAGTTACGAAAATAGTTTAGTTTACTTTTATTTCGCAAATAAATATCAAACTTTTTATTTTATTTCAATTAAATATTTTCATTAAATTTGAAATTAACTTTTTTATAGTTTATAATAAATATTTACATAAATCTTTTAATAACCCTACCGTAAAATTTATTTTATTTCTTACTTAAATTAATTTTTTACATTAAATTTCTGAAAATCTTATTTTAACATATTTATAACAATATTTTACGGAATGTAATTGTTTATTTAATAATTTGATGAGATTCAAAAATTTTATATTTTATGAACGCTCCCGACAGTGGGGAAAATGGTTATTTGTGTAAGCGCATTAATTAATTTCTGCGATAAAAATTATGCTAATATTAACAATTATTATTGTAAAAAAATATTTAGTTTTGTTTGTATACTCAATCAAAATTTTTTTATATAGAAATTATAAAAATGACTCATAATAAACAGGATAATAAAATTGCTAATGCGATTTCTGCAATGGGAAAAAGAAAATTGATCGATGAAAAACGAGTATTTAACTAGAAATGGGAATATTTTTTTATAATATTTTTTCATAATAATAGACGGGAAGATACATTGTCTTATTTGCAACAGTTGCATCGCCTAGCCAAAAGAGTAAAACTTGAAGACATAATGAAACGAACCACAGAGTTTGAGTTAAATTCAAAAAGGTTCTGTCGCTTCCGTTACTGTAGGCTATGAAGTCAGCCAAATGATCGCCATGAACGGATTTTATGGTGAAGAGGATTTTATAAAGCAAGATTTGTAAAAACAGCTGAAATTGTATGTCCAGAGAAAGCGCATTTATTCAATGACATTTCACTAAACAGGAACAATATTGCAGATTGGATTGATGAAATGTCAGTTGATGTGAAACAACAATTAAAGGCTGCATCATCAAGATTAGAACATTTTCTCTTGCTATTGATGAGTTAATTGACGTGAGTGGAATAGCACATTTTTAAAGCTTCTTTAATGCCTATGATAGTGGGTTTTAAATTTATGAAGAACTGTTTGATTTGGTACCCATTCATGACACTACGACAAGTAAAAATATATTTGAGAAACTCAATCATGTTCTGTGTGAATATGGCTTTGATTTGTGTAAGCTTGTATGTTTATCTACAAAAGGTTCTGCAAATATGGTTGAAAGATGAATGATTAAAACACGGATGAAATAAGAGAAAAGATGGGTTCCGATTCCTGGCTTTTGTTGGGGATATAACTGAACATTTAATTGATCTTAATCTGAAATTACAGGGTAAAACAAACTAATCCCTCCTCTGTGTGACGATATCAAATGTTTCATTGGAAAACTAAACTTATGGAAGTTGTATGTGATTGCGTTTGTAATGTAAATTGCAGGCCGCCATCTTGTCCGATCGAATCGACGTTTATCGACGGATCCGAGATATCTCAAATGTATGTCGGTTGTCACTCTATCGATACAATTAATCGTCACCGTGTCAGCGTTAATGAAAAAAGCATAAGAAGATAGAAATGATAGTTTTATTTTTAGTATATCACATTCAGACATCTCTGTTGTTTACCAGTCTTTTTTTAAAAGAATTCTTTCTTATATTATTAAAACAAATTCTTTAGATTATTTTTATTTATTTTTTTTCTAAATTGTTGAGAAAAGGAAATTTTATTTATGAGTTTTTTTATTGATGGTGGATAAAATTTGTTAACGGCAATATTTATTTGTTAATAAATTTGTGAATAATAGGAAAAAGAATTTAATTAGATGATGAGATTATTTATTTGTAATGAGATTACAAAAGAGTTGAATTGATTTGAAATGTTGCAATCTGAAGTAGGTGGTTTTGTTAAAAACTGGTCACTACAACCCTCCTTCGCGCCAAAAATATTGATCGTATATCACCGGCATTGCCCCCAGTGGTGGTCGTGGTGAGGAGAAGAGTACAAGAGAATTTAGATGAAGGTTAACAAGAAAAGACTGTATTTCTAAAAAAGACAATTACTAAAATGTCATTTGATAACTCTGAATCGTGAGTCACTTTTCCAAAAATGATGGCAAAGGTAATTGAAGAAATAAAGAGAATCAACGTCTATGTGGATAGAGGTCTACATAAAAAATAAATATGCTACAAAGAATAGGACACAGAGAATCAAACAAATCGTTCTGCGATATGTGTCAAAATTTAAAGTAGTAACTACGAAAATAAAGAATAATACTTGATAAATTATAAGAATCTGATATGTTCAATAGTTTTTATATCGTTATATTTGAGCTATTGAAAGATACATTTTTAAAGAAGAAATATCTTTAGTATAATTGATTAATTCAGTAAATACATATCACTTACGCCTTTATCGAAATAGGACAAAACAACAGTTAAAAAACTTTTACTCAATTTCTTTATTCTACGTTTTGGATGTCCAATGAAAATTCATTTCTATCGTGGTAAGGTTTTCTATTCAAAAGTCATAGAAAACTTTGTGACTAGTTTAGAGACTATTAAGAACATTAATTGAGTTTTCTCTACATTTATTTGTATCACAATTTGAATTGCCACTACAACAATTCTCCGTAAAACTTACAGAGCTCATCATCGTTCTTGATTGATAATCTTTAATAATATTTTTTAACGTCTTTTTATTCGAACAAATTTAAATTACACTTTAATTATTACAAAAATAATTTATACTCTAAATTTAAAATGTTATTTATTTTAAGAAAATTATTATTAAAATATTATTTATGAAATATTAATTTAATTTTAAAATTGGTTGTTTAAGTTTTAATAATTGATTTAAAAATCTGACGTTTTCAAATATTTAAGATATCAATCTTCCATCTGGATGGGAGAAACACAATCCTAAAACAATATATCGTACAACACACAATAAATACCATTCAAAAATATTCCTCACACGAACAATGTAACTTTTTTCAAGTTCAAAATGATTAAAAACCTAACAGAGAGATAGAACGACGATTTCGAACTATGATGGACATGATGAACGTTGTAATAAAGAACAAAAGGGATTGAGCTGAAATTCTACGAGAAATTGAGGCCCGTTTGAATTCAACAAACAAAAAACACTCAAGAAGAGTCCATCAGAAGTTTTAATTTGTAAATCAATCTACAGAAAACAAATACACCATCCGATCTACAGACTACTTCGAAAACCAAACGATTTTAGCAGAGACATTGCTCTCGGCATTTAGTGCCGGATCCATTTTATTTTCGGCTCGTTAGCGTTAATCAAATTAAATAAAATTTTAAAGTCTTTTTTTTCAAAAATTCAAATTCGTTTCAAAAACATTCGTCAAAACGTAAAAAAAATATTCGTACAAATGAAAATACCAAATTTTGGTAAATTTCGATTAAAAAATTTCACAAAATTTCAGTAATGTAAAACGTCAAAAAATTTTAATCGAGAAACATAAAAACTGTCCTTTATATATTAAATCGTAAAAAAAGATTTAATAATCCCTTGTTCCTTTTTCTCTCCTTCAAAGTTTGCTCCGATTGGTCAACAAATCAGAGCGATCCATTGGATTCGAATTTACAATTTAATTGGTACACACCAGCATATGAGCTACCATTTTTACTGACTACAATATTAGTAATTATTGTTTATTTTAAAACGAACTAATTTCAATTATTTCAAATTATTATTTTTAAAAAAAAATAAATTATTGAATATACTATGTTAACTATTTTTATATTGATATATTGTTATTTATATATTAATATAAAGACACAAAAACGTTGCCACAAACAATTTAACAAGAAGGACAGTACCATTTTTACAGAAAAATGTGTCCAGTGGTAGAAAAGGTATTGGCCGAAGTGAAAGCAAGAAATAAAGGATAGGAACTATACGAAGAACCTTACCCTTTTTTGAACAAATATATGATTGAAGATATATGTTAAGAGAACTGACACATTTGACAGAACATTTATTACATTCACATTTCTTATCATCTTTATGATGATCAATAGTATTGCTTTCACTTAGATCCATCAATCAATTTTCAATATCTTGTTGGGTATTAAATTATCTTTAATTTAAATATTCACTTTTTTTAAAACACAAATCTTAAATCTTTATCTTTAATCGTAAATCTTTATCTTTAATCGTAAATCTCTATTCTTTAATCTTTAATCCGAAATCATTAATCTGACTCCAATTAGTCAGAATGAACTTCCAAAATAAATATATGAATAATGAACACAAATTCTTTTATGAAACTTTATTTCAAATAACAAAAATTAACAAGTCAAAAATAATAATAATAATTCAATTCTTGATGACAGAATACAAACACAAATCAATATTTTGTGCGAGTTAACAGATTACAGTAAAGACTGTGAATCTCCCAAAAACGAACGATATTGTAATCTTTTAGTTTAAACCTTGTTCTCCCATAGGGGATACTTTTGGTTTAAAAATTAAAAGAATATTTTAAAAAGAATAAAATTAAAAGGAAGTAAGCTTTTGCACTAACGTTACTTGTTTCAGAGACTTCTTCTTTGAGTAAATTTCTTGAAAATATTTTTTGGCAAACTAAAACTAAATTTGCTGCTGTTTATATAGCAAATTTCACCAGCCTTGAAAATTTATGAAATAAAACAAAGACTAAAATATTTATAATTTTTGATGAAGTAAAACAAACATTTATAATTTTTAATTCCAAGTTTTGTTAAACTAAATATTATTTTGTTTGAAATTAATAATTTTACTAAAAGAATTATTTAAAAATTTTTATTATAAATATTTATTAAATATTAAATATTTTTATTAAAAATATTTTTCGAAACCCTAACAATCTCTCATTATAATGTGAATTATACTTGAGAAGATTATTTTATTTAAAAATATTTAATTTAAATTTTATTGGCTGAAATAAAATATTTTTATAGTCATTTTTAAAAATTAATTTGATTTTAATTATTTAAAAATTTACAAAAATAAAATCATTAAAATTATTTAAAAGTTGCAATAATAAAAATTAAAAATTTGAATATTAAATCTAAATTTAAATAAATTATTTTCAGATTATAAGAAATTAAATATTGATAATCCATCTGGTTAGAAGAGGCACAATCCCAAATCAACATACAACATTTAAACATGCAAAAACTACACAAAAACATCCACACACCAAATATTCCTCACAATATATAAAGACGACAAGAGAATGGACTAAAATAATAAAAAGCGTTGAAAATTCTTTGAAGGGTGATGTAAAAAAAATATTCATTAAGCATTCTTAGAAATTATTTTTAAAAATTTGTTTAAACTATTTTATTTTTTGCATTCTTAATAAATTTTTGTAAATTATTTTACTTTTGATTTGAAATTTTAAAAAAATAAGTTCCTATAAATCGATCAATTTAACAATAAACTTTACATATTTTTACACATGAATTAATTTTTGAATGGTGCTTATTTCATGTTGTTTGATATATTGTTTATTGATTGTGTTACTCCTACCCAGATGGAAGATTGATATTTTAAATATTTTAAAACGTCGGAATATTTAATCAATTTAAAAATGTTACTAGCAACCTTAAAATTAAATAAATATATCATAGGTAATTTATTTAAAATATTTTTTTAAATAATTAAAATTATTTTGTATTTTAAATAGTAAATTAGTTCTAAATCGAATTGTAAATAAATTGTAATTTAAATCTGTTGAATAATAAGACATTTAGAAATAGAATTAAATTTATCAATCACGAACGATAACTAGTTACAAAATTTTTGTCATAGTGGCAATTCAAATTTTTATATCAATAAATGTATTGAAAATTAAATTATGGTTCGCAATAATATTTATTTTAAAAATATTATAATTTTCCAAGTCACTTTTACTTTTACCCTGTTATGTAATGCTTTGATATAAAATTTATATATAATTCAAAATATCTGATTAAGCAAAAACATAATTCGTTTTAATAAACATAAAACAATATAAAAAAATTAACGTCATTTAAAAAATATTTTAGGATAATATATTTCGACGGTTTAACCGTCATCATCAGATCACTGATTATGTTCTTTTTTTATTGCTTTTATATAAGAAATGAATGATTGTGTAATCACTTACGTTAGTCTAATCGAAAACTTTTAACAAATTAGTTGAGAGTGTTGTTTGAACATTGATTTTAGGATCACATGATCTTATCAACAATGCTTCACATGACACTCTCCTAATAATTTTTAAAATGCTTGAACAAAATCTTAAAATCATTTATGCTCATATTATATTTACACGTTTTTTTATGGTCAGCAATATTACTCTTTCTCCCTTTTTGAATGTGTTCTTGGACTCGTTTGCAGAGATGATGGGCAGTCTCTCCGATGTATGTGGCATTGCAACCATTACATGTGTATTGATAAACAATGTCCGAACATAATCCTAAAGGAATATGTGATTTATTGCAAAACATATTCTCAACTTTTAACTTGCTCAATGTATCAATACTTTTAATAGATTTTGAAAACGTGGAAGAAAGAGACTAAGGGTGGTATAACAAACCTTTGATCATATTCCTTTTATATTTAAACTCACAAAAACTGTTTATGGAGGTGTACAAACCAGTATCAGTTTTCTTTCGATATATTTCAGTTTCATAATGTTCATTTTTCCTTTCAATTAACAAATCAAGGAATGGTAATTTTCCGTTTATTTCCTGTTCTACTGTAAAGATTATTCGTTAGCACTTTTATTTAAAGCGTGTTTAAAATTAGTAAAATTAAAATTAATATTAAAAACCAAACATTACCTCTATTTTCGCCTTTGTTGGGACTAGTAAGTTTTTCCTTCGCGTCAGCCTCGGGCCTATTCATTGCACCGGCACCAAGGCAGACGATGGAAAAACTCCCTAAATCTTAAAAAACAAAAAATAAAAAATATTATAATTTATAATTAATTAATTAAAAAATAGAAACTTTTAATTGGTTTTGACCCTTGGATCCTGTCGATTTGAATATTTTCTTATGATAATTTGATGGCCTGATTTGTTGACGTGGGTTTGATCGGGATTTTGGCCATCTCCAGGTTGTTTCTATGTGAGGACTGTTGACTTAGTGAAGGATGATTGAAGGTTGACTGTGAGAATTGTCTGCTTGCTGGTTCTGTGAGTTTTTGAGTCGAAAGATTGATATAAATTCATCCGAATTTGTGCACTTGATCAGACTTTTTATTGAATAAATTTCATTAGTGAAAAAGGATTTTTGTTTTGAACTTAGGTAATTTTTGGATTTTATTTCCTTTTTTGAAGTTGATGGAGGTTGGGGAGCACCTCAAGGCTGCCGATCTGTCGATAGATAACGGTAGGGGCTTATAGTTCCTGCCAAGACTATTGACGATCAGGTAGAGAATATGAACAGGTTGCGAGGTAATTTGATGACTGCCGATCCGTTAATAGATTAACGACAGGTACTTATAGTGCCTGCCGAGACTATTGACGATCTGAAAGTTTGAGAAAGTCCTTGCCAAGTTTAATTTCTAGAAGAGAATTCGTTTCTCTCAACCTCCATCAATTATTCTTTCTGTTCTTTTTTTTATTTTATTTTTTGTAATCTACTCATCGTCCTTATTCAGCATGGATAGAAAATATAAAAGCAAATAACAACAAAGAGAACTGATGCTGGAGTTGCAGATGTGGAAAGGCGAATGTGACAAGCTGAATGACGAATTGACGAAGAGGACAACCGAATTTGAAGACTTCAAAAAGAATTCCGTTCCTCTATCAATTCACAAACCGGTTGTGGACATATATTTGCTAGGACAACAAAAAATAAAGTCCTTGCAAAACGAGGTCACCGAGATAAGAATTCAGCAAAATATGTCCAGCTACTACAAGAAGGTGATCGAAAATGTTTCAGAAGAGCAACCGGAAATAATTATAGAAACAGCAAACAAGATTGGATTAAATACAGAAAAGAAGCCTCTGGTGACGAACCCGAACATTTATGGGTCAAATATGAAAGAGGATATGGCATCATCTTCCTCTATGGTGCTCAGCCGATCCCAGAAGCGGCGGGAGCAGAGGAAGCGAAAGGCTTAAATGTTTCAACAGGCCAAGAATGAGCTGCAAGCTGTTTTTAAAACCAGTCGTATTGAGGTTGACGTCCAAGATGGATAGATGGTAATCAGAAATGACACCAGTCAAAGAGAGTCTCCTGATTTTGATACCTCGCATAGAATTTCGCTGCTTTTTTAACAAATAATTTTCAAGAGACTATAGAATAACAAGAATGGCTGAACTTTAAGTCAAAACTTGAAATTCAGAAGGAGATTCGTGACCGCCTACAGTTCCGATCTATCACAACTGGTTAAGGTGAAGAGTTTGTCAATTTATTAGATTTGGATGATTAGGGACGATGGGTGGATTGCCTTTGATTAGCATTTTCTTTTGTTATATTTTAATAAAAAATGTCAAAATATAATTTGTTCATATTCTTTAATCTCTGATATGAAAATGATAAACTCATAATAAGAAATATAGTAATCAAATAAAAAAACATGTTGAGAAAGAAATACGATAATCATTAACTAAATAGAAGTAGCATAAGCCAACTTTCATAGACTTAAGATATTTAAATATAATGAAGAACCCAATAGGTACTTCATCGACTTCACTGGCGAGATGAAAGGGCCAGATGAGGTTGATGGGGTACGATATGAATCTCTAATAAGTGTGAGTTAGAGACACTTACCGGAGAGACATATCTAAATAATATGTTGGGTCAAAATAAACTAAGATGCTAAAGCATAATATGAAACACATAAATTTGAATTAATAAAATTAAAATAATAATATAAAATCCAGCACTAATAATATCACACTCAACACCTTAAACTTATTTTTATCAAATCTATTTTTAATAGAGTGTTTATGGTCATATTTTAATAATTTGAGTTCATCTTTAGACAAAACTGTCTGACTTAAATTTAAAACAGTATTTTCAACATTAAATTTAAATACACCAAACCATTTCCTCAAGTTAAATAATTTTTTATTTTGTGCAGCAATTTTACTTTTATTGGTTTTTTTGGAGTTATTAATCGATATAACAATACAAAAATGAAAACAAAAATCATCACTTACATTATGTAGTGCAAATCGAAAGAAAACTGATACTGGTTTTTACACCTCCATAAACAGTTTTTGTGAGTTTAAATATAAATAGAATATGATCAAAGGTTTGTTATACCGCTCTTAGTCTCTTTCTTCCACGTTTTCAAAATCTATTAAAAGTATTGATACATTGAGCAAGTTAAAAGTTGAGAATATATTTTGCAATAAATCACATACTCCTTTAGGATTATGTTCGGACATTGTTTATCAATACACATGTAATGGTTGCAATGCCACATACATCGGAGAGACTGCCCATCATCTCTGCAAACGAGTCCAAGAACACAGTCAAATAGGGGGAATGAGTAATATTGCTGAGCATAAAAAAACTTGTAAATGTAATATGAGCATAAATGATTTTAAGATTTTGTTCAAGCATTTTAAAAATTATTGGGAGAGAATGTCATGAGAAGCATTGTTGATAAGATAATTTGATCTTAAAATCAATTTTCAAACAGCACTCTCAACTAATGTTAAGAGTTTTCGATTAGACTTACGTAAGTGATTGCATAATCATTCATTTCTTATATAAAAGCAATAAAAAAAGAACATAATCAGTGATCTGATGATGACGGTTAAACCGTCGAAATATATTATCCTAAAATATATTTTTAAATGGCGTTTATTTGTTTATAATAAAAAATTGCCATCTTTTTTCAAGTTTATTTGTAATAAAACAATACAACATTATTTATTCGTTTAAAAAAATATTTAAATTTATTTTTCTTGTCATTTCTATTCTTAGCAAATGATATTTAGAATGAAGTAATATAAAAACTGCTTTTCTTTATACACAAAGTTTTCTATTCATTTATAAAACTGTTCATTTTAAACTATTCATTTATTAATACAACATTTTTAATCTGAAAGGAAATCTTATTAGAAATAATGAAATAATAACTTGTGTCTTTGATACTTAAAACTGCGGCTTTTAAGAAGTATTTGAAATAATAAATTTTTGTTAAAGACTTTGACGGCTTAAAAATTTTCTTGACGTGAGTAGAACTGACCTGCAGTTTTAAAGCAAGTGCAAGATTTCAAACTAAAAAAACCATTGCATTGTTAAGACTAACTCGACGTTGACTAATTCAAGTGTACAATTGGTTAAATCAAAGGATCTAAAAAGCTTCGTGCGACAAACGTTTGGAATCTAAATTAAATATTATATGACTTATAAGGCCATTGAAAAAAAGGAACATTGAGAAAAAATGGGTTTTACTTAATTCTTACTTGTATTTCAGCGTACTAGTTTTGCAACCTTGCATGACATTGATTGTTAACATTATATACAAATCGAAAATGGTACATTTTAAAGGATTTTTCACTGGGCCAGTACGGTGGAAAAATGTCAATTAATCCGAAGCATTATTGCGGTGGATGGAACATACTTTTCATGGTTACTTAAAGGAACTTTACTTGTTGATGTAGCTCAATAGAGAATGAACTAATTGATTCTTTTAACATTTCATTTAGTGGAGCCTAAAAACTTTGAAAGCTAGATAAATTTTAAAATCTTTTAAATCAATACTTTTATATCAATAATACAGATTGTCCTTTAAAAAATGTCGTTTTTACAAATCCAGATAATATAGAAATAACTTTGCACCAATGTAATTCAAAAATAAAATTTCACAAAATTACCATAATGCTGAATGACCAGCTGGCAGTGGTGTTTCAGTTTATCAAACTCATGTCTCAAGATCTAAATACTCATAATCTCCTTGGAATCTTCCAGGAGGTCTCCAAGGAATGAGAATCAACGAAAACGTTATTTGTGCGACGCATTTCCTGGAGAGGGAATATGAGGTAGTAGCAAATTTTAGTGTCAGGAGAGTATGTAGGTTGGTTAAGACGATGGCAACGTTTCGTCTCAGGGAAGGTGGTAGTTGCCCTGAATACATAGGCTGGCGCATTTTCATGAATCATCATCGTATTTTCCCATCGGGCGGCTTTTCTTGTTGACAGCCCAAAGACCCATCCACTTCTTCGCCATGGGCATTTGCCTGATTATTTGAGGAACATCACCGTCCGGGGGAATCAAAGCTTTCCTAGAAGCTGCTTTCCCAATTCCACACGCATAAAATTCCTTCTCAACAGTAAAGACAAGGTTTTTCTGCATGTTTCCTTTGTCCATCACCTCCACAATTTTCTGGTAGGATTTCCCCCCGCGTTCTTTGTGCACATCAGTCAGATTGTGTGGGATCCACTTGCAGTGAACATTGCGAAATCCAAGGTCGTTGGGAATGATGATTATAATCACCTGTCTTTTAGAATATTTTAGCATTTCCAATGCCAAATGTAGAAGAAATGCTAAATACATTAAATGGAGCAAAATACTTCAGCACAGTCGATTTGGGGAGTGAATATTATCAAGTTGAATTGGAAAACGATTCAAAAATAAAAACTGCATTTTCGACAAAGAACGGCCAATAATGTTTTAAAAGAATGCCATTCGGAATTGCAGCTGCCTCATTGACATTTCAAGAAACTAATGACAAGAGTGTGAGGAGAATTAAACTGGAAAGAAGCAGTTGTATACCTGGACCATATTCTAATCTTCGCAAAAGACAAAGAAGAACATTTCAGACGAATCGAACACATATTTCAAAAGATTAAAGAATCGGGCCTTCGGATAAACCCTGAAAAGTGTCAATTCATGGTAGAAAAGACAAAATGTTTAGGATATGTCGTGAGCAAAGATGGTATAGAGACGGATAAAACGAAAATTGAAGCAATTTCAAAATTTCAAAATCCTTCATGCATTAAACATTTAAGAAGTTTCTTGGGGCTAACGAACTATTATAGAAAATTTTTGAAGGATTATGCAAAATAATCAAAAATACTGGAAGGGCTATATGGAAAAAATAAAGATAAAAAATTGACATGGATAAAGGAATGTGACGAAGCATTTCAGACATTAAAAGATAAAATGACAAAAACACCGATCCTAGCATATCCAGATTTCGAAAAGTAGTTTATACTGGATACAGACGCCAGTTTTGATACAATCGGGGCATTACTTGCACAGAAGGATGCATATGAAAGGGAAAGAGTAATTGCCTATGGATCCCATAAGATGAACAAACACGAAATGTGATACTGTATTACAAGAAAAGAATTATTGGCAAACTAGTACTTTACCCAAAACTTCAAACATTTCTTATACGGAAAGAAGTTTCTACTTAGAACGGACTATAAGGCTATCACATTCATGATAACAACGAAGAACCCAATAACTCCACAATTCAAAACTTGGATAAACTTCCTTAGTGGACTTGACATGAGGATGGAATACCGCAAGGGCAAAAAACACACCAATGCAGACGCAATGTCGAGAAATATATGTGGACCATGTGTACAATGTCAAACAAGGCACAATGACGCTAAAAAAGGAAAAGTTTAAACTAGAGTCCTAGCATTTACCGAAGATTCAGAAGAGTTCATTTGGCAGACGAATGATGAAGAAATATAACAGATTAAAGAAAATATTAAAATTGGAAAGACAAAAGAATGGCTACTGAAAATCAATATCATGACGACAAGAGATAACAAATATTGGATCCCTATGAAGAAGAGAAAAGACTTTATAGAAGATATACATAAAATGTTATGATTGCCTAAGTAAGAAAGTATGCAATTACATAAAAGATGATTTCGATATGTTTGAAATAGGACACCAGATAAAGAAAATCATACAAAGTTGCGAAAACTGCCAGAAAAGGAAGACGCTGACGGCAAAAACGAAAGAGAAACACATTAAACAATCTGCCGAAGAACCATTTCAAAAAATTTACATGGACTTTTGCGGACCATTCAGAAGGACTATGAATGGATACCAATACATTTTAGCAATAATCGATCAATTTAGTAGGTACATCAGCTTGACCGCAGTTGCACACCAAGACGAGAAGACTACACGAAAGGTACTATTAGAGAAATGCACTTGGAAATTCGGACAACCAAAAGAGATACACGTTCATAGAGGGAAAACTTTCGAATCAGCACTCTTTAAAGAAACGACGAAGAAATTTAAGACAGAGATAGTCCACTCAAGCCCTTATCACTATAACACTAAAGGGATCATAAAAAGACAATTCAGAACAATAAGAGATGCCATAAATATACTATTAAAGGATGAAATGCATAATAGACACAATAATAGACATTCGAGAGTCAGCCAATAATTCAGCCTTCACTTCTTCAACTAATTGGTGTCTTTTCTCGGTTTTTGGACGACCACTTTCTTCAGTGCGATCCAATGATGTTCTAGGGCCATCTTCAAACTCTTTCACTATTCTTTGAACTTGTCGAAGTCCGATTATATTTTCCCCCGATGCCGTTGTAAGACGTTCGTGTGTTTTGCTTCACTGCATTCCATTTCTGCGACAGATTTCAATCACAACGTTTAGCTGTTCAGCAGACGGTTACCGCATTCTGTACTGTAAATACGTGAAAAATAATTGTATTAAAATTAATTAAACTCAAAAAATTTATACAATACTTATAGAAATAAGTTACATAATACAGAATTATATTTTTCTTTTAAAAACGACATTTCTTAAAGGATAATCTTTAATCGAGCTATTTTAACCTTTATCATCTAAGTACTATTTTTTTGTAAAAATAAATTAGTTTTTCTTCAGATGCTGCTTATTGGTTGTCTAGTTAAGATATTTAATGAGTCTTCTGCAATTTGATCTCCACTTACCAAAGATAATCCTATGTTCACAATTGGGAACGTTGGCACGATGGTGTTAATGTTTAAGTAAAGTATCGTTACCAAGACAAAAAAACTAATAAATGAAACATTATATTTTTGATGATCAAATAAACATCATTTACAGCATTTAAATGTACGAGGGGTGTCACAAAAGTTCACGGACTGATAAGTAACAACAAATTCAAAAAGTTTATTCTAGTTAACAAAACTGATCAATCCTCATCAGACTCGCTATCGAACTTTTCAATATAATCACCATTCAGTTTCACACACTTTTCTCATCTCTGTGTCAACTTTCTAATACAATTATCGAAGAAAATAAGCGGGGACTCCGCAAACCACGCACTGACTGCTGTTTTCATTTCATCTAAATTCGCGAAATGATGCCCTCAAAGTGGTTTCTTCAATGCCGAGAAAAGGTGATAATCACTCAGCGTGAGGTCCGGTGAATATGGGGGGTGAGGAAAAAGGGTCCAGCCCAATCGTTGCATGGTACTGACAGTCAACTTCGCTGTTTGGGGACATGTGTTGTCCTGTTGCAATAATGGGATGGATGACAACTTTCCCCGCCGTTTGTTCTTGAGAGCTTTGCGTAGATCTTTATCGAGCAGGTTCGTGTAGTATGCGCTATTGATGGTGACCCCCTTTGGCAGGTTCTCAATGTTAATTATCCAATTACAGTCCAAAAAGACTGTAACCATTACATTCCCGGCTGAAGGGACGATCTTCGCCTTTAAAGGGGGTCTGTCAACTGGACGGCACCATTGACGGGACTGCTCCTTGGTTTCAGGAAGATTAAACGGGAGCCACATTTCGTCTGCTGTCATAATCTGTGACCAGACGCCTCACCGAGATCATGAACCAGTTGCAGCAGTTCTTGACAGACAGACTTTCGATTAACCTTCTGGTCGTTGTTGAGGAGGCGCGGTACCCACCTGGCAGTCAGTTTCCTCATATGCAGCTCCTCTGGCATGATGCCAAAGTAAAGGCCATTTGAATCTTTATCTGGAACCAATCTATTGGCAAGTTGTGCGATCCCGCTGCGGTACCAATCCTTGTTCTTAGAAGCGAAGAAGTGGTGATACCCGTTTTCGACCTCGGCCAGATTATTGAAGCTGCGACCACGGAGAAAGTGTGCCATAGAGCGAAAAAGGTGATAGTCGAATGGTGCAAGATCCGAACTATACGCTGGGTGTGGAAGATTAATCAATTATTTCTCGCTTTCAATGGCGTCGAGATTTTTGATTTTTTTCCTTTGTTTGCTTGGTGGTGTGCGGTTTTGCATTGTCCTGTTGTAGAAGAACTCGCTTTCCATTGATTAAAGCGGAGTATTTCTCGCCAAGTGCCGCATCCATTCGATCAAGTTGGGCGCAGTAAAGGTCAGCGTCGATGGTGCGACCATTTGGAACCATCTCGAAGTGAATCACGCCTTCGAAATTCCACCAAACACACAAAAGTGCCTTCCTTGAGAAACAATCTCGTTTCGCTACCGGTTTCGCCATTTGTCCGGCGTCCAACCATTGATTTTGTTGGTCTGGATTACTGAAGTAAACCCACTTTTCATCGCAAGTTACAATTCGACGGATGAAACGGTCATCGCGCGGATTTTCAAGCAATTTTTGACAAGTTTCGAAACGCTTTTCGGTTTGAATTTGTGTCAATTCATGAGGCACTTCTCGACATCATGTCACGACCCTTCTGAGCACAAACATTTTTGAAAGCTCTTGAGCCCCCAGTGGCTATTAAGGATCAGCCACAACCCTACGTCTATTTTGATATTCACTTGTATCTACCTATATAATGGGTCGGACGTTTCTTCTCGCTCGACATCTGCCTGGCAGTGCCGAGTTTGAAGGACCTTCCGGTTCTGATAAAGATGGGATGAGCTATGGGCCCCCAACCTACAGAGTGTCGCTCGGGGATGATCTATCTATATTTTTCAGAAGTATTGCGTTCGAATTTCTCTTTGTATTTTAAACTTGTCGCACCGTCATGTGTACTAGACTTGTGGCACGGTAATATGTTAGTCATGCTAGACTTGTGGCACTATTATGTGCTTGTACGTTTATGCTCTGTGGAACTTGTGGCAATGTGGAATTAGCTTAACCTACAGCATATCGACAATCACTTGTCCCCTTATTAGTTTTATATTGTTACGCCGCCTATGATTATTTATCGAGATTTTTATCTATGTTGTAAAGCTTATATTGGTATCGTTAATTCATATCCGCTACAAACTCATCTTATAACGCAACATTAGCCATGAACTTCCAGTTTAAAACAAGAAACTAGGGAAATTAATAACTCAATCGCATTACCTCGAATAGGTAAACTCTTAATAGTCGATTTTAATTCAATTATATCTAAGTATTCACAAAATCCATATCAGATTAAAATTAAAGACCAATAAGTTTTCCCAAAAGAAATCTTAATAAAGTTTTCAGTAAAATTATCGATAACATTTTTGACGAAATTTCCAACAAAATTTCTAGCAAGATTCGTCTTATCACCAGAACGAAATATGGACAATTTCGATTCAAATCAAATTGTCATCAACTTAATTTATTAATTTACTCGCAAAAATTTATTAATTACTAGTTATAACTCGTTATAATTTACGTGTTAGATTAAACCTTAATCAAATCAAATCGCTTTTAAAATCATTATAGAAATTGTCAAAATTATCAAAATAAATAGAAATTGTCATGTAATTTAAGTCGAGCAATTCCAATTCTGAAATCCTTTAAAGTTTTCATGAATGAATAATAAACGGATAAACGTAAAATCATCAAATGTAAACTATCAAATGTCTCTTAAATACCATTAAAATCATTTAGCACCAAAAAATAGAAATTAAAAATTAAAATTATATTTGTTTTAGTATATCAATTATATCTAAAGGTCACGTCAAGGGTTCGAACTTCTGGAAGACCGAGACTCCCCTAACCGGTCGTCAGATCGTTCGGCCAATATGAACCGGGGACTCTATCCCGGCAAGAATCGACTCAACGGGATCGATTTGGTTAAACGTATCGAGGGAGATCGACATTACGTCGACGATCATCGGGACCACGTGGTCCCCATCTCTCTTTAACAGCTCAGGTGATTGGGAATCCAGTTGGGGCATTTACGGCGAAAGTTGACGGCGGCGACGACGGGCGTTCGTTACTTTTTAATACGGGAAGGTAATTTATTCCTGTAGTGGTTCAATTAACAATAATAGTGGTTAAATAAAAATTCATAGATAAAAACATAAGTCGTATATAAAAATTCAAATTATAATTTAAACCGAAATTTACATTTATAACAGGATTTTCTTATTATGGCAAAGCGGATTCGGAGGAATGCTCGTCGGTTTCTCTTCGAATATTGTCGTGTAGAGATGGTTCTCTTATTGCTTGATCGCGTCGGTATCGGGTGATCGTCCTGGCGTCGAATGTTACCAAGTTCTCGTCTCTTCGTTACGGATGTTTCGCTCGTCGGTTCAATTACCTATCAGTCGCTCTGATCTCAATTGATTTCTTCGAAGCCTTGCGAATGTAAGTGCGTTCCATTCGTGAAAATCGTTGTCTTTAGAATTGCTTTTGAAATTGTTTTGTTATTTTATGGACGCATGTTCTAAGAATGTTTGTCACATTTATAGGGCTGGTGAGACACCCTGTTAATCCTCGTGGACCAATCGACTTCTGCCAGGCAAGTGTCTGGACTTTTCTCGTGAGCTGATTCGTCGATTCGGGTAAGTGTGTTTCGATAAAAATTTTTAAAATTTGAAATTTTTATTTTATTATAGGAATCGATGTCGGTGTGTCGTGGCACATCTGCAAATTCTAGAATCCGTGTGCGGCTGTGTCACCGATAACTCGGTTAAAATTTTCGGCGATGTCTATTATTATACTGGCCGTTGAGTCATGGTAAGTTTTTATTTAATCTTTGTTTTTGTTAATTAATTTTTGTATTTTTACAGGGCTATATCTTTTTCTGGGAGCACCGTACAGATTCACAAGTTCCACTCAGGGATTTATTATCTGCGGGGCTACACATGGAGGGTCGGTAGACCTCATAGCGCTAACGGATCGTCCGGTAATTAACTTTATTAGTTTTTGGGTTCATTTCTTAACGATTTTTCTTTTTCAGGACCCCCAATTCCTGTTAACCGCCTTGGAACGTTGTCGGGTCATTTTCGGAATTGCTATCATGCTCAACACGGTGTCTTCAAAAGATTTTTGAATTTATGTATTACATAATACAATATATGTATTACATAATAATATTTCTTTTTTGCTGATTATTTTTGTTTTGTGGGTGTTGTTTGTAAGGTGTTTTGACTGTGATCTAATCGATAGTGGACCGCAACATTAGGGTGTATCCTCTGGGTTGGTGATTAATAAGGGTTGATGCTTTTCCGACCGTAACATTATGATGTATTCTCTAGGTTGGTGATTAATATGGGTTGATGCTTTTCGAACCGTAACAATCGTCTATTGACCTTGCCAAGAGCGTAAAGGTGTCATACAATGAATGTTTGAGGAATATCGAGTTCGGCCGACAATCTGTGAGTACTTATTGACGGATTTGTCTCGACGGCTTCACGAATGGCTCGGAATCTACGGTGATAGATTTAAAATTTTGTTTAAAATTTCATGAGGCAGTTGGTTTATAATATGTGGGAAAATTGCTTTTTCATTGTTTATGTTGTTAAATTTGAAAATTCTGATATATGTTTCTAACCATTTGTTAATGTATTGATTGTTGTTTGTAGGGAAATCGGGTATTTTGAAGTGTATTTTGTTATTGTTGTATGCGATGTATGGTTTGGTGTTGTTTGTTTCAGCAAGTGTGATGTTTTTTGATTTGTTTTTGGTCGGCATATTTTATTGTAAAAATAAAACATAGTTTTCGGAAGGTGGGTTGCTGTGAGACCTTCTGACACCAGTTGTAAAAATAAAAAATCTTTAGCGCACTAACCGTGATGTAAAATCTGTTATTTTTACTTTATAAAAAAAACGATAATGTTGTAGATTGAACAAACTGGATTAACCCAAACGGAGTTTCGCTATAATTGAATCTAGTTCTTGAAATGATATTAACAAAACCTAATTGTCAGATGAAATAAAAAAATAACGTGATAATCAATTAAACTTTTAATAGTAAACGATTTACTATAATACCTTCAACAAAACTTTGTGAAACATATAGATAAAGACAAGCGTTCATCAGAATCAAACGGGAGTCCAAATATCATAAAATAACAATTATCATTTTTGTCGCAATATAAATTCGAAATAATGAATTAATAATTTGAATTTCAATTGCTTATAGCAATCAAAGACAAATTATTAATAATTTAAATTGGGACATTAATGTTATTTCTTGTCTTTCATTCTTTCCTTCTATTAAGAACATTAATTGGGTTTTCTTTACATTTATTTATATCACAATTTGAATTGCCACTAAAACAATTCTCCGTATAACTAGGGGAGATTTGTTAGGGTTTCGAAAAATACTTATGAACATTTATGATAAAATTTTATGTAGAAAAAAATTTAAAATAATTCTTTTGGTAAAATTATTAATTTCAAACAAAATAATATTTAGTTTAGCAAAATTTGGAATCAAAATTAAAAATATTTTAGTCTTTGTTTTATTTGATCAATTTTCAAGGTTAGAAAAAACTAGTATATAAACAACAACAAATTCAGTCATAAACACACCAATAATTTCCTGCAACAAATTTTAAAGAAGATTCCGTGTAGAGTAAAGTTATTTAAATTCTTTCTTTTTATTTCTTTTTCTTGAAGTTGAAGTCGAACTAAGCATCCTGTATAGGAGAATAAAGTTCATTTTACTTTCAGGGTTTAACGGTTATCGTTCGTTTAGAAGATTTATAGTTTGAAAATTAATAATCTGTGATCTGATAAACTCGCATCGAATATCCGTTTGTGAATACGTCTATTGATTCTATTGAATTGAACAATATAAAGCTGCGTGCTATTTTGTTTTATTGGAAAATAAAGTTTTGAAAAAGAATTTGTGTTCATTCATTTATATATTTATGTTGGAAGTCCTTTCTGATTAATTGGAGTCAGATTAAAGATTACAGATTAAAGATTATAGATTAAAGAGTAGAGATTAAACATTTGAGTTTTTAAAAAGTAAATATTTAAGATTAAAGATTTTAAATACCCAACACACGTTTAAACTAAGCCGGCATTAAAAACAGTGTGAAGATTATCGAATAAGGGTGAGTAACAACATAATAAATGCACCAAACATTAAAGAGGCTCGTATAAAGGGAACATGTAGATAATTAATCGATATTGATATAATCATCCCCGCGCGATTCTCGGCTAGTTGGAAAGCACATAGTCTTTTCCCAACTAAATTGAACCTGAAGATGCTCCAGACCTGGTACTACTCGTTCGATGTCAGGCGAGGGAGGCACATCCGACCACCTAGTAAAGTGAATATGTGAAAATAATTGCGGGACATATCTGATCGTGGTTGACACTTAACAACCACTAGGGGCACATGAGCTTTCAAAAATGTTATTGCTCGAAGGGGTTTTGACAAAATTCTCTCCATTTTCATGCGATAGTAGAATTCTTCAACAACTAACTTCTGTTGATCTTTCTGAGGCTCCTCATGAAAAACCTGTTTTACTACCTCACATTTTTACATCTTTGTCACCCTGTGCACTATCGTAAATAACTTCCTCATCAAGGTCAAATTGACCTTAATCACAATTCAAAACTGAAAAAATACTCTTTAATAAAGCTAAAATAGGATAAAGTTCTACTGAACTCTTGACTACAGCAAAAGTTCCATGTAGGCTTCGAAATGTTATTCATAATGTGAAAAGGTAAGTGGAAAATAAGTAGTGTTCAGTAAATAGTGAAAACAGTTGCCAAATGATTTAAATAAACAAAGAACGACAATGTATAACGAACCGAATCATGATAAAAATGAAATCTTTCCACATTTGTCATAAGATGATTTCGTTTTAGAAATTTTGAATTTGATATTTCAACGATGGAATTTGATTATACTGTTATTTGTGTGAATTACGAGGATCTATAAAAATGAAGATAAAAACAAGACTTCAAAATTTACAAATATATATTTAATTATGTACACGAGTTACAATTTCAAACAAAATCAATATTTAGATTCTTAGACCTTATTTAGATTTTGTAATTTGGATAATGGGACCACAATGTTTTGTTAATCCCAAGGTAATTTAAAAGATATATATATATATATATATAATTATATAATCGTAATTGTCACGTCCTTCGTACTTTTTTATGATTCTCGTTTCGCTCTAGTGTTCAATTTTTTACTCTCTCTTTAGTTACGATAATCGACACCTTTTATAAGCTTGACTTGAATAAATTATCTCCGCGTGAGGTGTCGAATGAATAATTTAATACTTGAAATATAATTCTGATCTTCTCTTAATCTTGTACTTGTTAATTACTTTGACCTTGAACTTTCAAAATATTTTGTCGTACTTTTTGTGCGCTTTTCTTCTTTTTCTTCTACCTTTTATATTACTTTCCTTGATATATAATTCTTCTTATTTATCTTATTTACAGTTCTGTTTATCCTTTTAATATAAATACCTTATTTTCAAATTCTGAATATTTATGTCTAAAATTCAATTAAATCTAATTATTTTTATATAATTTATATTTATTATAGTAAAGAGGTAAATAATCTTTTATTATACCTATTTAATTAAAATAAATATTAATTGTTAAAATTTATATTTTATATACCTAACAATTCGTCGGGGGGCGATAAAATTTATGTCCCCATAAATAAAACAATCAAAAGTACTATACATATGAAAGAATTTGAGATATACATAAATCAAGATAAGAAAAGATAGGATACACAAGATAAAAATGAAAATCAATCAAATCAATAAAATGTTATTGTTAATCATCATCCTCAGTTAGATCAATCGGAAGTTCATTGAAGGGATCGTTCTGAAAACTCGGTTCCATCTTCACAGGATATGGATGCGGCGAGTACCATGGTTGATCCGTGTTCCGCGGAGTCACTCGAAAACCCTCATCGATGTCTACCTTTTGGAGGAGAGGCGGGGTAGAACGAAGACCGCCTGATTGGCCTCGGTACCAACGATTGTACCTAATGATATCTTCGTCGTTCCGAAAGAAGCGGTTTCCTTTAACGACAGGTGCCGGTTGATCGCTGATGTAAGGGGGAGTGACGAGTCGTTGCTGGGTACATATAAGACTTTCGGAAGGGTTAACAATCGTACAGGAAGAAAAAGCGACGTGAGAAGGTGAGAAAACCTTTGCAACCTTCTCCGGATGACGACCTAATGTCCCCTTTGACCAACGCTTAGCTTTAATGATTATGGTCCTAGGTTCTTCAAGGGTATTCTCCAATATTTTAGGGGCGAGCCTCTCAGAAATCGGAGTTCGCGTGCCGGACAGAACCCTTAACTGGTCTGGATGAGGCGGTGGAGGCATTTCCTCCAAGGTAGGTATATAAACGGGACATGCATCCGGATCCATTGGTGGTAACTCGTATTCGAAATAATTCAAAGGAGCAAAAAGGTCCAATACATCAGCCTGTGGGGTATCAACCTCCTCTCTGGCAGAATGAAAGGATGTTACCGAAGATATGTCAGAAAGTGCCTTAGACATCCTCCAATAATTGGCATCCAACCATTCTTCCGCCGTGGAAGAAGGTGGTCCGTGAGTTTGTGGAGGTGAGTTCTCAAATAAATTTGAGGCATGGGTAGGGGATAAATCATCCATCCACCTACTTTCTACTTTCCGATAAATTCTACGTAGGGCGTCTGTATCCTCATGGGAATTATGGACATGGATCTGAATTTGTTCCTTAAGGATATCCCATGCCAAAGCCTTTAAGCCAAAAAAACTACCATTATTTTTTGGTTTGAGACCCATCAAGTGAAAAACTTTAGCCTTGGTGGTATCGCGAATTCCTAACAGAGTGTGAGTGGGTATGGCCAATCTTCTGATCTCCATTTGGATATCATGACCTACAAGTATGTTGCCATATAAATGTCGGTGTAGCTCTGCAATTACCTCATATTCATCCGCAGAACCTATGAGGCTGCCATCTTCCAACCCATGACACTCGGTGGCCCAATCAGTTATTCTAGTACGGAACCTAACTCGAGTGTTCATCAATAATTTTCCGTTGAAATTCATGAGCGTAATTGCCGCTACATGAAACCTCTTATCTGCATCTTTTACAAATTCCGCGTCAAGAAATCTCAAGCGAAGCCTAATGTCCTGTAAGGAGAGGTTTTTTCTAATAAAAGATGACCTTTGGGCGACCAGATTTTCGCTAACTTGAAAGTCCGAATTAATCTGAATATGCGAGAGCTGGTACCACGGGTTTGGCACATCATCCTGGAGCAAAAACTCTACGGCTAGGACAGATATTTCTTTAGGGGAGGATATGTAGATGTCATTTATCTGTTCTGCCACATCGTCTTCCAGGTTCTCAGCGATGTCAATTGCAATAGAATGCAATTTCGGGACATTTACCAATACCTTAGTGTCGCTGACAATGAGAGGGGCAGAAGCAGCGTGGATACACAAGGTAATTATTCTGTAATGTGGATTATTAAATGTTGTGGGTATACTGTGCCTGTATAATCCCATTATATCGGAAACCTTCCATCTTCGTGTCACGGTAGTCTTTATTACTACCATTTTTTTGTTTAGGTCATTATAAATCAGCCGGTTTTGGTAAAATCTAGGTGAAGGATACACTGCTACAAACAATTTCTCCATGATCCTAGTCAAACCGGACTGGACGTCACGATAGAAGGTGTTGCCATAATGCATAGATCGTATGGCTAAACCGAACAATTTTGTGGACTGGGCCGAGATAGGCTCGTTGGGTGTCCAACTAGAAGGTAAAGGAATCTCAATGGGACAGATGGGCTGTTTCAAGAAAGCGCGTATGAGTCTATCCTTACATTCCTCTCTGCGCGTAAGTATGTCGAGGTGAGGTTTCTCTTTATTGATTCGAGTATCCCTAACAACAACTGGTAACTCCTCACAATGGCGATCAACCAGTTCCTTACGATTTCGATATTGGGAAAAAGAAAGATTATAGTCATAAGACAGCTCATTTTGATCGAATGTTTGATGAAAGTCATTATATTTTTGATTCATTTTGGTAAGAAACAGTTGAGAGGATTGGGAAACTGGATGCATCTGCAAAATAGAAAACATTAACTTATTGTGCACATTTGCACGAATTAGAAAAGAAAAGAAAAAATTCAACACAATTATAGCGAAATATATAATTGCAAGGCTCGTACAGCCAAAAATGATTTTTATACCTGTGTTTCCTCTACGTACACTCCTGGCAGGTATTTCTCCAAGGAGGTACGATATAAGTTTAAAGCCGTTTGTTTCTTTTTATATTTTCTATACAAGAATAATATGTGCCACATTATTAAAGAACTGAGCGAAAACAGTCCTAAGCTGAACAATATGAATGGCCATATGTGTAATTGTAAGTTTTTGTGAAATATTGTATGATCATTTGTTCTATAAAAGATAGATTGAATTTTTGTTAAAGAATCGGAGTCAATAAATTTCTCATGTGTTTTTACTTGTGGTAAGGTAAATAGTGAACTATATTGTACAAAAATATCCCATGAAAGACAGTGAACTGTGAGGTTTGATTCTGGATTATCTATTAATGTTTTCTGTCGTGACCATTTTATTTCGAACGCTGCTGTTAAAGCTATTTCTCTGTAGATAAGAACATACATATTTGTATGATTCTGGTATCCGTCAAAATATATTGCGCTAAGTTCATTATTATTTTGCCAATAACATTGTCCTAGACAAATCTTGAAGGAATATTTATTGTTACAAGCTCCGATATTAACAAGGACGGTATGTGGGACAATTTGTATTTGAATTTGTCGTTCTTTTAATATCGTTTTCGATGTTGCACTTACGCCTCGTAAAATAAAAGAGAGAATAATCAATATGATTAATCTCCAATATTTAGGGTTAAACATTTGATTCCTATTTATCTGCTCTTTCTTTTTCTTTTCCGTGATCATGGTATTTCCGTTTCCCTCATCATTTATTGTTAATCTCTTTTGATGCTGATTATGTAATTTCAGACTTAATATTTCATCTTTTCCTTTTTGTGTATTTAGTTGTCTAATTCGATCTAAATCTTGGTGCCTTACGTATGAAACAACGGCCTTCTTTCCATCTCGTGATATAATATCATTATTTTCGATTATCTCAAAGACTGATTTTACTAATTCTGAACCGTATTTCTTACTATATTCGGATGCGGTGTTTCCATGCTGATCCAAAAGCATCAAATTTGAATATATAATAAGTGGTGCTACAACTGTATGAAAGGGTGCTCGATGTATTATTGCTTCCATTAACGCAGTTAATCCATCATTTCCTTGAGTATCTATTAATCCTGGATACTCACATAACTTTATCTGTTTAAGTAACTTTGCAGCTTTGTGAAATTTATGTCGAATTATAACAATTACTAGTAAATAACCCGTCATGTATGACGGGTAAAATTGAGAAAAGAAATTTCATTTTTTAATTTTAATTTGAGTAATTTTGGATGTGGAACAGATGCATTAAAACAAAGAAGAC
>MQRK01235864.1:11771-22218 GCA_001938485.1 Girardia tigrina
GATTCTTTATAATTAATAATTTTTATTAACAGATTTTCATTTATTGAAAATAATTAGTATGAACTCAGAAATATATTGATCAAGAGAGATGTCAAATAGTGAATGCGCTTGTGATATTATTAAATGTTGTAAAACTCATATTGATGTTGTTAATACTTATATTTGAAATAATTTTTCAATTTTTTTAATTTGAAAATTTATTTATAGCAATTTTAAATTATAAAATTTTTATTTATTAGAATTAAGTTCAAAAATTAAATAAAAATAAAAACCTAAATTTCCAAAAAGTGCGTCGCCAAAAAGTCCTGATCTCGCAAAATTTTGTTTAATATATTTAAATTATTTAATTGAGAAGTTTTCATATTAAATTCAGAATTTTCGCTATAAAATTCAGAATTTTCAATATTGAATTGGGAATTTTTCACATTAAATTCACAATTTTTATCTTTAAATTGAATTTTTTGAAAATATTATATAAAAATATTTTTGCCAATTTCTTGAATTCGGAAATTATACAAATTCGGCATAAAACTCAACATTGGGCAATTGTCCTGTGGGCAACTGTCCGGCCACCATATATTTCTATTCATATAATTAAATTAATTTTATGGATTCATGAATATTTTATATGTTTATAGAAATTTAATATTTATATATATATATATTACAATAAAATTTTACCCATGAAAAATTAATGTAATGATTTTCATTTTAAAAACTTTTATTTGATTGAATTATAATTTCATTTAAATTTTAGTTTAAAAATACTTCAATGATTTTTATTTTCCAAAACTTAATTTTATCAATTTAAAAAATTAAATTTACACTTTGAAATTAAAAATTTATAATTAAAATTTTTAAATATTAATTTAAAATTCAAACATCAGGAACATTCGAAATATCAAATTTCCATCTGGGAGGAAGAACCATATTTCCATATTTCCAAATACCACATTCAACATACGAAATTTTAAATATTCCACACAATAATGTTTATATTTTATATTGTAAATAAATTTTCTAAATTCTTTTTATGGTTGGTTATTTATTAACATTTTTCTAAAGTTATTAAGAAACTCATTTGCATTTGAACTAAATCATAAAGGTCCTAAGAAAAAATTATTTAAAATATAAAATATAGAAGTTACATTTTATATGTATAATATATAAAATATATAATAAATATTAGAAAATTTAATTTAACGAAAATTTTTTGATAATTTAGTTTTTTCAAATATTTATTCAACAATTTTTTTATTTATACTATTTATGTAAATAATTCCTTCTCACAAAAAATCTGTCAAAGGAATTGTTTTGCCGGTAGTTTCGAATTATTATGGGTAAATATGTGGTTCAAAAATTCTTTGACTAAGTAAATTATAATTTTTAACCATTTTTCCATAAAAAATGTTTTATTTTAACTCTTATATTACAAATAATATAAAGTATAAGTAAGAAGGGGTGTTTCTCACTCTTTTTTATACATTTATATTTATTATTTTCTTAGAATTCAATTGAAATAAAATGAGAAGTATGTTTTTTTTGGGGGGGTGACTATTCCATTTTATACAATTGTTAAATTAAAAATGATTTTTCAACAGAAATAAATGTTATGTTTTTGTTATATTTATGTAAAATAATGTAGTTTTATTTATTTAATATTCACTTTTCATCTAAATTTTTAATTCGACATTTTCATTTGTTCAGAAAATTAACCTTCCTCTTTTTTTCCTTTTGATGACTTTTCATTATGAGGTATTCCTTCGTAGACTGTTTTTTCCTTCCGTAAATCATTCGGTTCTCAGCTCATCCTTCATGAAACTCTAAGACGCATTGATTTTTATCCGTAAATTAAATTTCAAACTTCTTCCTGTGATGAAATACATTGTCATATATACTGCGAATATATATAAACTCTTTCATTTTATTGAACTATTTTATCACTGCTGGAATGCATTTATGTATTTTCAAGTCTAATGACTGTCCTTCAGAATATGGTTACCTAATTAAATATTAGAAAGAAAGGAGACCTTCAAGAGAAGGAAGCTGAAATGTTTTGACATCATATAAGAAAACAAGCATTAGCAGCGGTTATAATTGAAGAAAGAATGGAAAGAGAAAGACCAAGAGGAAGACAAAAGAAACAATGGACAACCGACTTAAAAGAATGTAGTGGATTGAAGATGGAATTCCTTAGAAAAGAGGCTACACATAGAGAGATGTCGCGAAGGCTTCTGCATAATGGGGTGCACCCAGGCCCAACGTCTAAGGTTAAAAAGAAAGAAGAAGGATTAAATGTTAGAGCTTATCAACATTTTCTTTTTTGGCGAATCTTTAAAAATATTTACAAACATAATTTATCCAATGTTACCTTATTGTAATGTTCTATCGGTTTTTGGTGTACATATTGCCCCTCAAGTGTCCTGTAAGAATATTTAATGCTTGATCTACGAATTCCAAACTCTGTAAATTAAACCTGTTCTGCCCGACACTCAGGTTGCCACGATGATCGGACTGTGGCAACAGAGGGAAGCAGCGATAGAGATTTGGGAAGCTCAGATTTTAAATGCTGGGTCCATTGAAACATCAATTCACCACATCAATTATCAAGCAGCATCTCCCACTCTTTCAATTAATTTATCTTTGAGGTATTCAAATTTTAAATTTCATCATAATCATCACTAATTGAGCTCGATCATAGAGAAATTGTAGCGAAGGTCCGTGTCGCATCTCTACCTGCCATATAATTATTCGGCCCTTAGAAAATTCGCTACAGTCATTAAATCGTACAATGCGCCATTCAACGTCAAAATAATAGTTTCGTTATTATTATTATTTCGTATTTATTCTTATTAATCCAAATTCAAATTTCGTTTTACGATTTCCCGTTTTTTTGATTTCTGGAATCTCGATTTCGTCTTTCGTGAAACGCAATTTACCAATTTTGTAAAGCAGAAAACAGCAAACAAAACGAATTAAATTGATCGGATTCAAATATAAATTGGAGAAGAATTCGTGGATGAATTGAGGAATTATTGAACTAATTGTTGATGATGGTTATGGATCACTGATCGATTGGGTCACTTGAAAACGAAAAGAAAGAAATCTAATTTGAGTTTTAAATTCACCACAAAATCAGACTTGAAACAATAAAAAATATAAATAATATATCTGACAATCAATGAACATAAATGAATATAAATAAAATGAACGTAAGCCATTTCGAATACATAATAAGATAGTCAGATTATCATTCGACGGTTGGGAATTGTTATTGATGATGTCTCGAGATGAGAGAGAGATGAAGAATCCAAATTATTATTATTATTATTATTACAAAACTCTTCAATATATGTTTTTTTCAAAAAACTGTATGGGATTATATAAAGACGTGTATCTGTTGTCCTTTATCTCCCATTCATTTTGGTGACAAGAATGTCAAGAAAACAAAGTTTGTTATTTACTTCCTAATTTTTATTTAATTTAATATTCTAAAAACTTTTCACATAAATCATTGGTTTCGTTGATGGGTGCATTCGTACGTAAACTCCAAATATCACGCAAGATCATGTTTTCAGAATCGCGTTTAGATATTTCATGCACTATAAAACATTGGACGCCCAAGCTGTCCCTAATCTTGAATTCGTTAAAGTCAAGGACCTTACAAGTGAATGAAGAATCTCAGGGACTCTGTATTGCACTTTGTTAATTATTAATAATACAAAATTATAAATTAACATTTTCCTTCAAAATCTCTTCGAAATTTAAGTAACAGATTATAAATTGTTTGTACATAAATTATTAGAAACATTTGTAACTTTGGTATTACAAAAGATACAATTTTGTTTTATGATTATTAAGTTCGATCACATCAACATAACCCTTAAGAACGTCACTCAGATAGATATGTCTTACTCTATGCAAGCTCTCTTTTGTATAAATATCGAAGAATAAACCAGTGTTTTGGTAAATTTGAAGATAATAAATCTGTAAATAAAATCAGTAATTTAATTTTAATTTTCAAATTTAATTTAAACTGAGACATATTCATTATGGTTTTCGCTGATTAATGAAGACAGTCGGTACAGTTGACAAAATCCCATTACCTCTTCCGTCAACGGTCTTCTTAAAAGGAAAATATATTTGGTACACCGAAAGTTTAGACGAAATAAATGTAATAATCAAACAGTTTTTTTTCAATTTTAATAGGGAAACATTCATTACATTTTAGAAATAAAAATGAAAATCGGGAAATTAATGTTACTTTTTTACTCACCTTTATTTAGAATTTTTATTCTATTTATTTTGAGAGAATGGACGTTTAAAAATTACAATCAAAGGTCTATGGGCCCCTGAATAATTTACTGCTTGCTTCATCAAAACGGATAAATATTATTATAACTGATTTCGGTTTCCCGTTCACAAAAATTTTAAAAATATTATGGCCTACTTCCTTGATTTTTAATGTGTTTTCTGCAATACTTCATATATCATTGAAGAGACTGTCCGTTGAAATCTCTGTTAGCGTATCACTCATATAGTTATAACATGGAATAAGAATAATATTGCTTTGTATTTAGAAAGCTGACCCGACAAAAGCGCAAATTATTAAAAAAAGTTATTGAATATTAAATAAATGATAAATAATCGCACAGGTAACGTGGAAGAGCGCTTACGGTGAAGTATCGTTGGTGAGGTTTGGAAGGTACTCAAAAAACATCGACATTCTAACCGGGGGAGTAAGATAATGCGAGAAAGCTAAGGATCAGAAGAATATTTTTTTACTTTAGTAATTTTAGAATTATGTTTAAATTTTATTAAAATCAGATTTTTGCAATTTAATATTTTTTCCATATAATACATAGACTAAACAATAAAAAAATAATACTAAAAATATTTTAACCCAGCGTAACATGGTGTGACACTTCTGTAACAAACCGTTGTAACTCTTACAGGATCTCTAACTATTAACATATCACATTTTAAATCACTGTTGCATATCTGTTACACACCGATCTATACAACAGCGGTGATTTATTAGTGCCTACAGGTGGCGCTGGTGGTAGAATGATGAATTATAAGATGTTTTTTTAAGATATTGAGTTACGAAGGGTCAATATTATATAATATTTCAAGTGTTTGTGATATTTGTCTTAAATAATCTTTAAAACCACTTTGATTATAATTATCTGATATTTTTAATTGGTTTATTTAGTCGTACATATTTGTTTTTTGAAGTTTGTGGTTGTTGAAATCCGACTAAAAAAGTTCTAATTCGATATCAATATAATTTTGCTGTTTTATAAAATGTTACAAAATTTTAAAATTTGTTGGATGGTGGCACTTTACGGATTGTTGGACGACTAAGTACTAGCCTTCAACTGAATTATTAGTCCGTGACGAATCACTTTTAACTCTTTCACATATTTCACGCTTTATTTTTGAATCATTGGAAACATTTATACTATTCTACGATTGGGTCTCATTCTTCCAATATAAGTATCACTCAAATAATGTAACAAATAAGCCATTTGAAAAAGCCACAATAACATCATCGACAGGTGCAAAACTTAAGGTGTATAATAGTTTTTTGTATTGGTTCACATATTAATGTTATTTTAATAAAGTTCAGTAAAGTTAAATTATTGAATTTTTCGAACTCAACATTAACTCAAATAAAACAAACATTCAGTTGTTTCAAAGTCGTGGAAACTTCTTGCAATTTCATTAGGCATTACTTTCTTGAGGTCTCATAATATGCTTTGGGGATGAAAGTTTTGTTTCATATCGTACAGTTATTTTTCAAACTTGAAGATGAAAGTGTCTCACACTAATACATATATTAATGTATGTTTATTGTTGAAGTATGTTTAGATTTTTTCTGTACCAAAGTTAAACAAACGATCAGAATAATCATAAGTGTTTTATTTTCAGTGTTTTAATTTAAGGGATTTAATAAGTACAATATCCGTAATAGTCATTTGGGTTGGATAAGGATGATTAACCATCCGTCAAAGTGGGTACCACGTTAAAACATCGAAAAAAGTTTTAATAAAACATTATATAAAATGATGTATTATTAAGTAATGATTAAGTGAATGAATGAATAAATAAATTGATGGAATTTCTAAATATTTAAATTATTATTTTGATCACCGAAAATGAAAATCAACTTACTCGTCATGGGGCTCGAATTCAGAATGCCCTATATTCATGGCACAAAATTTCGTCTTTCATTAAATTTTCGTTTTATTTTACATTTTCATTTTAACACAATTACCTTTTTAATTAACATGGTAACATACATTTTCATTTCTATCAAAATGCATTTTCAAAAAATAAAAATAATTAAAATTTTAATTTTATGCAGAAAGCTGAAAAAAGATCGTGTTTTCAAAAAATTTTTAATGTCGACGAACGGTGAAACCATTAGGAGAAAAAAGTGTGATTGTAAACGAAAAATTAGTAGCTTTTTAATAGACCGAGCCAAAAGAAATTCATCCAATTTTTCAATTTTTTATGACGTGATTTTTTTCGACGTTTTTATTTTCGATGTTTTAAAGTGCCATGGTCAAAGTGATTCTACATTTCTTTGTGATGAAGTATCTTTCAGCTGGAAAACTGCTGTTTTTGGAGAAACAATATTTGTTACTTTTTGTTAAAATTTGCCTTGGCTTTCCGACAGTTTTTGTAACTAGTTATATTATTATATGTACACACTTCTTAGTTTGATTTGTAGCAGTGCTCGATCCATGGGTATGTACAGTGGTATACACAACTTTCAGAATTCTTAATTAATCTTCAGCATCTAAGACATGTTTTTGAAGACATCTCCATGATTCTTTTCACGGAGCAAAAACCATCTTTAAGTCACACTTTTTTCGCTTTTTGAAGTTTTTTTTTCCTTTGTGTTGCTTAATAGCTTTGATGAGTTACATGATTTTCTTTTCTCTGATTAAATTTTGGTAATTTAAAAATGTAAAAAAGTTTAAAATTTAAATCATACTTTTTAAATTTTATAGCAATATTTGAAATTTAATTTTTAAATCAAGTTTCGTTATATAACTAATATTAATTATAATTGAATAAGTATATAATTTTTGAAACTAATAATTTGTAATAATGTAATTAATTTGAAATTAAAAGATTTTTAATGTTAAAGAATAAATTTTTTTTATAGTTTAAAATTAAATATTATTTAGAATATACGAAATTCAATTAAAGTCGAATTAAATATTATTTTTAATTTTGAGTTTTTTAAAAATTATTCAAGATTTAAAAATTAAAAAATTATTTTAAAAAATAAGTAACGGTGAAATGATTATTAAAAGGAGAATGAAAATTTTTAAATTTTTTGTAATAAAAGTTATTTAATTGTGTCATTATGACCGATAATATTGGCGTAAATAAAAATGGCCTCTATTTATTATTTTATTTTTATAAACAAGTAAACATATTTATTCTAAAATATAAAATACTTCAAAGCTTTAATAACAACATAAACTTTTATTAATAAAAAAATACTCATAAAATTAAACACAACATCATGTTTTATTAAAAGTAAAAAATAATTTCAATTTTTTTTATTTAATTAATTTATCTTCTTTATATAAACTTATATTTTATCAAAGTGAAAAACAAATCATTTATTTAGTATTCAATAATGTGAGGAATATTTTAAATTGTTTGAATGTGTAAATGTATGGATGCTGTATGTTGATTAAAGTATGTTGAATTAAGAATGGTGATTCTCCAACCCAGATGGAAATTGGTATTTTTTATTAAGTTTAAAGTCATTGACTATTCGAACATAATTAAAATAATCATTTTATAAGTTCATATCTTAATTTCAGAATTAAAATTAAGTTTAATTATTTTTTGTAAAATTTAAATTAAATACATTTTTAATAATTTGATGTCATTTTTATTATTTAGGAATTTATTGAAAAATGGTAAAAATTAATATTTTTAATTAATATTTTTAGAGTTTAAATATTTTAAAAAATAACTTAGAAAAATTGTTCGAATGATCATGATTAAAAATAGAAATAAGAAAACCAATTAGAATGATGACAAACGATGAAAGACCTTCTGAGAGTCTTAATGACTCTAAATGTAATTGCAATAAAGATTTAAACGAGACTTGTCTAAATATTCTTAATAAATAACTTTATTTAAGAATTGGTGCTTTTGTCGAGGCACCGTTTTGAGGACACAATAATACATTGACTGTATAATTAATGTTGGAATAATCATGATACGAGGGTTTTAAAAATGTTTGTCTTGTTTTTTTAATAAATATTATCTTTAATAAAATTAAAATTACTTTTGGATCATGAATTCCTGAAATATCTCTTATGGCATTCTTCCCAACCATATAAGCTGCTAATTTGGCTGTATAACTAGCCAGAAATATTAAACAAAAACAAGCATATACATTCATTAAAAATCTTGAACTCCAACATTTTGGAGATTTTGTTGGGACTGTATGAGAAAACAAAGCAGACCAGCATAAAGTAAGGCCAGAAGAAAAACTAAATATTCTCTTTTGATTTCGACCCCTTGGGGTTTGACCATAAGGACTAAGCCATTCATAAATAGTGCTGGCGATTGCAACCGTCTGTATAATAAAAAAAGTTAAAAAATAATAAAATATTAAAAATTAAATATAAATGAACAAAAAGTTATCCTTTTCTTTTGATATGTTATAGTAATAAAATAAAAATATTTTGTAGATTATTAAAACTCTGAAATTCAGGGATTATGAGGTAACTCATAGTTAAGTAGGTTTTGCAGTATCTATTCGACTACAAAAAGCAGGGGCTATTGTATGTACCATAGCATATGTAGATGTTCCTGTAGTAAGAACAAAAAATAGTTTTAGTTCTGAATATAGAAATAAAGAAGAATGGAAAGGTTGATTGAAGAAGGTTTTGATGTAATATGCATCTGATTGTGATCAGTATTTTAGCAATATGCTTTGATATGTTATGAAAGTTGAAAATATTTTTGGAAAATATTTACTTTTTTGTTACTTTTAGTTATTATACTTTTTTATAATTTAGTTCCTTGTATGTTTTTTAATTTTTTAAATTTAATTTTTCTTGGAAAACTAATTGCAAAATTGGAAAAATGATAAAAAACGCTAGAAAATAACAAAAACAATATAACAATTTGTTAGCTTTATAAAACATTATTTTACATGTTCATATTATTATTTTTTTCATTTTTCGACATAATGAATAAAAGAAAAAAATTAATTAAGTTTTTTAATGAAGAATAATCCAAATGTTCAGAGGGATTAGGCATCATGGGAAAAAAGTAATAATTATTTTTAGTAAAATTAATTTTGTTTGTTTGTTTTTTTTGAATAATTTGAATTATTAATTTATTTTTATTTCAACAACTACACGAGCAGAATTATTTATTCATAAAGATGAAAAGAAATAATTTCATTTCACAAAAGAACCATAATTCTATGCTGATTTATAAAAATATTTCAATTTTTTAGTTTAATTTTCCTTATTTTTTCTGAATGAAAATAGAACCAGAATTGTTGCAATTGAATCAGTCAAATATAGTACAAAAACAACAAATATGGATTGCGAAACACGTACGATCTACACAATTTTTGACAAAATAGTAAAATGCAATGATTATCACTGTTGTAACATCATTCGAAGATCATCCATGAAAATGTTTAAGAATCGATTTTCTTATGAAACATTTTGTCCAAGTCTGAAAGTAGCAATTGACAAAAGAATCTATAGCAGGTGCCAGATTTACTTTGCATCTCAAACTTTGCTAAAGGATCATATGAAAATTTCAAGTACATCATCGATAGGGCTTCAAAAGTATTTAGTGCCAAGTCTGGATCGTCGAGAACAAACAGAGCACCTGTCCGGATCCACAAGAGCCTGTATTTGTGTGGGAACAAACAGAAAGCGATTAAAGAAGGTGATAAACTCACCAGAAATGGATGGCTCATGATAAATTAGCGGGAGGCAGCCATCTTGCCTGTATAGCGTCCGGGCTCTAATTACATATTCGGCCAACCCATCAACAACAAATCAGAGGATGGTAATCGAATGCGTTTATTTATTCATATTAGGTTGGTCGAAAAATAATGGCGGTTTTGGGACACAAACTTCAAAGAAGAGCAAATTCACAGAAACAAAAGTTTATTAATCAAAGTATGAACCGTTGGCATCAATACATTTTTGCCAACAAGAAACAAGTTATTTTATTCCATCAGCATAAAATTCATCGGTTCTCGAAGCGACGAATTCTTAGAAGGCATTTTGAGCATCATTTTGGTTTTTGAAATATTTTCACGTAGGAAGTTGTACAAATGCCTGAAAAAGTAGAAGTCCGTTGGCGAGAGGTCTGGTGAATATGGTGGATGAAGTAGGGTTTCATAGCCAAACTCATTAAGCTTTTGAAGAGT
>MQRK01235864.1:22718-34574 GCA_001938485.1 Girardia tigrina
TCTGCAAGTTCTCTGATTGTTGTACGGGGATCTGTTTCCACTATTGTCCTCAAATTGTCGTTGTTCACAGCAACTGGACGACCACGACCTTCTTCATCTTCAAGGTTTTCATCTCCATCTGAAAATTTTCGGAACCATCGTTGCACTGTGCGCTCATAAGCTGTTCCCTTGCAAAACGTTTTATGATATTTCGAGCCGTTTCTGCTGCTTTACGACCCAGTTTAAATTCGTACAAGAAAATTGCTCGAATTTTAATTTTTTCCATTATTAATTTAGCACCGTAAATATTCTAAAAAATAACAGAAATATGTTAATAATGGCTATAGAAATATACAGCTAGGCAGAAGATTTCAAATAATATCTAACACTAATGCATTTAAACTTATATACATATCAAAGTAGATAAACAAGGTATAAAGCTCAAAAACCGCCATTATTTTTCGACCAACCTAATATAAAGCCGATAAGAACCAAATGATTAAAAATAACTAGGCCGATATACAGAATTGTATTTGTTACAAGCCTATTAATCTGTTGATCAGTTCTCTTTTAAATTTAAATTGTAATTAATTGAGTTTATTTAAATAACTTTGTATATAAATTTTATTTACAAATTCTTATATTTTTGATTTAATTCACAGTTATTTTTAGATGCAATTTTACTGTTTAATTTATTCATTTTAATTTGAAAAGAAAAGAAAATTTTTTTCGATTTGAAATTGTTTTTTTTATATTTAATAAAAAAGTCAATTTATGAATTCACTACAATGATCAAAGCAAAAAATTTAAAGAGTAATACCGAAGTATTAGCTTTTTTGGAGGAATCAGAAGATTTTAAAATTTGCGAAAGGGTTGAAGAGGAAGATATCAATGAACATAATTCAGCAGTAGAGCCCATAAATCAAAGTTTCGAGCAAAGGATTTTACCAATTGTTAACTTGGAAACTCATTTTCAATCTCCCTAGGAAAAATGTAATGAAATCAATCAGGAAACCAAATGGTGTTTGCTTGGATAAATACTTTGAAGCACTTCCCTTATTATAGATCATATTAATTCGGTAAAGTAAGGTATCGAGAGTTTACGGAAGAGTGTCAATATATACATTTTATTACTTAATAACTAGAAATCCAAACTTTTGCAAATTCTTAATTAAAAAAACCATACATCTTCTTGCACCGTGACATGCTCCATCTTGTGCTTCAGTAAGGTATACTTAATAGAATGCAACACTTTTAATGTGATTTATTATAATAGTAATCAAATTAACGTACATCATTTTAGTTCGTTTTGCAAATTGGTATTGGATAATAACTTTGACAGAAAGTTCAACAAAAATTTTTAGACCTTAAAAGTTATAAATTCACTTTATGTTCAAGCTTAAATCGAAGAGTATCATCTTCGTCGAAGAAAGGAGTCACTTGAAACCTTTCAGGATGGAGCCGAATAACTCCTGTTTAATATACACTTATCCATCCTTCAAATCACGACTCTCGCGTATGATTATCATTTACAAGTTCTTGTATAATATTTATTCGTCTAAAAAAGTCAACTCGATGATTATATTTATAAATAAATCATTGAAAAAAGTAAATTAATTTACCACTTAAACCCAAGTCACTAACCGCACTGCAACTTTCGCTGACTCTTTATTTACCTTCTGCATCATCAAACTCAATCTGTTTTACTGCTTCTCTTTCGTTGTTTTAGTTATTCTTTTCAAGAAGCAATTATAATTTAAAAATAAAATATAGAAATATGAATAATGAAATTGTATAATAATCTTTTATAAAAACATAATCAAGTAATGGAAACCTGAATGGTGATGAAGATCCCCACCCACATGGACCAGTGGAAAGGATACAGAAAGGTCATAATCCCTCTTAATTTGTCAGTTCTGTAAATCATTAATCCAAGTTGGGAGGTAAAATAAGGCTTTGTCAAAACAGCTGCATGTAAATTGAGTTTGTTTATTATAATATGAGATCCAACAATTAAATCCGTTTCGGAATTCGCCAGGTAATTAAGGGGCTCAACTCTCTTCACTTTATCATTCATGGATGCGCTCCGTTTTGAGTTGAACAGAGTCGAATCAGGTTTCATGACAATGATCTCCACTGTTGCATGTTTGATTCCACTTAGAGATTCTTGGTGTTCATTGGTATACGTCTGTAGCTTCTGTATTTCGTTCAATATATCAATTGATATTCCAAAACAACAATATTTCTTTTTCGTTTGACTTTTGTTATCGAATAAATAGCATTCAGAACCGTACAGTTTTGTATTACAACCATCATTTTTAGTTATATTTCTGATCATAACATGAGGGCTTTGAAGATATGTGATGGCTTTGAGATGTATGGATGTTACTCGGACGTGGTCCCTATTTATAACGATAGCTTGGGCTATTCGAACCATGTCAAATGGATTTTTCGATCGCATTGCATCTGCATATTTGAGAATAACATTGAAGGACATTGTATTGACTTTCATTTGTAGTTCGGAAATACTTTTTTTTACATAATTTTTCAGCATTCTACAACAAGAAAGTGTTAATTTAAAAATGCTTTCCATGGTCTTTATAATTGCAAAAAAATATATAAATTTATTATTGTGCCGGGATTATGGTCTCTTGACAGAAAATTAAAATTATAAAACCTGTTGATTCTTAATACCAAAGAAACAAGTTATATAAAATAATTGTTTCATATTTATAAATTTTTAAAAATCAATCTAAATGAATATTGAAGGATACCATTCCTCGCCCTAATTAACATTATACATACCGCTCTTCAATTATCATATAAGTAAATATAAGAAAGAGATGTGCTAAAAACCGAAAATGGTTTACAACAAACATGGTTAGCATATCATACACTTTGCAACCGACGGTTGGCAAAAACGCGGTGACACGTAATGGACACCGATCGCCAGCAGTAAGACGCGCGGTAATCACATACAATGACCACCATTTAAGAAATATCTTTGGTTATCTTGGAAACGCATCAGAAATAAAGTGTTCGTTTTTGTTCGTTTCTCTTGAAATTATGATTGAAAACGACTGATCAAAGACTAAATAGAGTCTATTTGTCTTTTGTAAATGAAATTTACACCTTTTAATTGTTTTAGTTTATCACTCAAATGTGAATTTAACGTTTGATTGTACAGTTTGTTCAAGAATGCTTAGAATTAAATTTTTTATTTGTAAAAGAAATCATTTGAATAAATGAGAATGTTATTGAATAAGTTTTTAGGTTAGGGATATAATAATTTTACAAATCAAAGTAGATATAAAAAGATTAAACGGGAAATATTTTTGGAAAATCAACTCGAAATAGAAGATTATCTTTTCTTAAATCGTAATGAAAAATAGAAAGCGATTCTCAAAAATACAATTGTTGTTGCGAGTTGAACACTTTTATTAGTGTATCTCTTTAATCTTTATCACTTTTTGACGATTTCCTTACTTAATGTTTGGGGGAAAACGTTACTTTCAGGTAGTTTTCTCTTTTCTAATATAAATAAAATTTAATTTTATTGAGTGTTAATTATGTAAAATATTGATGATCAGAATATTTATTAAAAACAAAATTCATCGATTTAAAAAATATATATAGAGACAGCATTGTGAAGGATCTTCAGATCACTGATTAATAATTTAATTCATCTGCATATAAATGCCAAAAATGATTATATAGTCGACTACATGTAATCACGCTAATCAAAACAGGTTAGGTGAGACTGCTGATTGAACATTGATTTTAGTTCTGTGTGACCTAATTAACAATGCTTCACACAACTGTCCCTTAAGTACTACGAAAATGTTTATACAGAAATTTTCAATATTAATATCACATGTACATTTATTTCTGTGTTCTGCAATATTACTCTTACTCTCTTTTCCACATGCAGTCTCTCCAATGTACGTAACATAGCACCCATTACATTTATATTCATAAACAATATCAAGAAAAGTGTTAAAGATGTAATAGTTTTATTGCTGAACATATTTTGATATCTTTGAGATAGTAATAATTTTTTTTATTTTTTGGTACAAGATTGTTTGTTTATACAGTTTGTTTATACTGTTTTGATTAGCGTGATTACATGTAGTCGACTACATAATCATTTTTTGGCATTTATATACAGATGAATTAAATTATTAATCAGTGATCTGAAGATCCTTCACAATATTTTGTCTCTAGATATATTTTTTCATACGTCAAACTGTGACCCATAAAAAAATTCATCAGTCTTATAGAAGTCTCATCAAACTAATCTAAAATTTCTAATAATCCCCATATGCATTTTACCAATTTATAATATTAATATTATTTCATAGTAATTTAGCAGATTAAATAAATTAAATTTTATTTGTAAACATTTTTCTTACCCAAAATATGCCATGTAATATTTTCTATTTATTTCATCTCATTTTTCCTAATGGAGGACATGCATTGTATTTTAAATAGAATTAATGAGCACGTCATGAAGAGGGTTGTGATGGTATGAGCATAATATAAAGTTATTAAAGTGATAACACTTATTCCCAGCACTAAAACACGAAGGACTCAATCTTCGACCAGTACTGCATAAAAATTATAAATTTTACAAAATAAAAATCTAGTTTTGCAGTGTTAGGATAATGGAAAGAATTAAAAAAACTAAAAATTTTAAATACATAAGAAAGCTGTGAGTGAGTGATGTTGCAAGAAGAAGACGTTTTTTAGATCTGATCCATATCGGTTAAGACTAAAAAGAGATTGTTTTATGTGTTTTTTTTACATTTTCTAACATTGTAGAGATTGACGATGAAGTAAATGTTCCAAATACCCAACATTTCATTGAAACAGGAAAAACAATTTAAATCCGAACCGTTGCCATTATCTTCTTTTAATGAATATTGGGTTTTTGACAGTGCTTTGGTTGTTTTTTCTTTAGACAACAATGGTGCTGATTTTCGAGGTTTATTGTAAAAGATCCATTTTTTATCATATGTAACGATACGCCGAAGAAAAGGTCTTTCTTTGTTACTTGAATGTATAGAAATGCAAGCATCAAATCAATTTTTTATCTGTTTCTCATTTAAACCCATCTATCAATTTTTTTTACTTTGTTGATTTGACGCGAATGACGTGATATTGTTGGAATAGAAACATCAAATGCTGCAACACATAGTTTGAGGTGTATCGCTTTCCATTCAGATCTTCAATTCAGCATTATTACATTTTGTTTCAGGTCTACTACGTAGCTCAAAATCTCCAGAACGGAATTCCGTTAACCAACGACTTACTGAGATTTGGTTAGGGGCATTTTCCCAATCACTTCCATCAAGTTAAGAGCTGTTTGTGATGTATTAGTTCCTCTGTGGAACTCATATTTCTAAGTAAAATGAATTTTCAACTTTTCCATAGTTCTAAAAATATTGATTTTAAAAAAGTGAAATTTAAAAGTCAATTGCAAGCTGATATTTGTGTTTAAGAGTAAATATGTACCTTTACAATGAACAAAAACCATAATCTGTCATTAGAAAATGTGAGAAATATTCAATCTTAAATATTTTACTTAACCCGAATGGGGCCACCGTCCTTTTAAAAGAACACTACTCAAATATTTTTTACATCAATTTGACGACTCAGCAACAGGCGGCATTAGATGCAATAGTCTTTGTATATATGAGTCATGAGTTTGAACTCATCAGTTTATTATTTAATGTAGAACAAGTTATTTAGATATAATAAACCAGAATTAATATGAAAAATTCATTTTTTCTAAAGGAAATAGTTTCGGCCCCATTAGGGTTAAGTAATATTTTGAATTTTATACTCAATGACCTAATAGGTTTAAAAAAATTCAAATTATTTTTTAAATGATAATAGTTAAACAAGGTTTTTGTCATTATAATTATAAAAATAGTCTAAATTCAAGTCTTACTTTAATTTTTGTGAAAATAATCTACCTTTTGATAGACATTTTTGTGAGGAACGCTTACACCAGAGATTTAACTCTTTCGATTGTTGCAAGGCATTGACAATAATAGACATGGAGTTGTTGAGACAGTTTCGCCTATCGCTGTTCTTACTCATAAGGTTTACAATCACAGAAACGTAGGCATCGTAAACTAACAGAATCTGTTGCAGTGGATTGTGAGGGGTCGCTATGATCTCTTCGTACAAATTTTGAGGTAGTAAAATTACTGCTTTATTAGATCTAATTTTTTGAATAGATATGATTGAATAATTAATGAAAGTAACATTTTCATATGGGATCACAATGTATTCACGACGACCCGTCAGCTCTTTATTGGCTTGAAATAAACGCAGATTGCTTTCGTTGTTTATAATTAAAATAAAGTCTTCTTCGAACGATTGATTGAGCAAATCATACACGGAGTCTTGGAATTTAGATAATGAAATAAAAATAACGCAGCCACTATGACCGCGCTTCGTAATGGCATTTTTTAAGACAATGTATTCTTCAAATGGCGAGGAGGCCGTCCAGATTGGCTGTTTGATACCCTGAAGCCATAAATATCTAGTTGTAGAACATAAGATATAAAAAAATAACTTTAACTTTAGTTATATTTAATAATTTATTTTATTGTTTATTGCTTTTAATATAAGATAGAAAACAAAAATTCAATAAATGTCTCGATGAACAGAACAAATGTTTTTAACATATTTAGAAAACGCAATGGAAATTTTGAACTGTTATTAAAATTTAAAAGCTTATGTACCACAAGTATTAACAGACCATATTCCTTTCACAAATATATCCAACATTGAAAAGATTTGCTTCTTTAAAATTACTTACTTGATCCTTTTTATCTACTCTCACTTTCTCCATCGAACATCAATGGTATATGTTAACTAATTCTTCAGTTTCAGCTTATATTTTATTTTAATAAAGATCGTGAATTGCATTAATTAATGATTTAAAATTAACGAACAACACCCGTATGAGAGCAACATAAAAATGGATTTGTTTGGTTTGCCTTAAAAGTTAAGTTCCTCCCAGTTTGATCCTTTCTTTGTATGTAACGATGCGTTTAAATATTCTCTAATTGTCCGAAATTGTCTTTCTACTATTCCATTTGTGTTATGATGGTACGAACTCGAGTAACACATTTTTATATTCATTAATTCTGCCCTGTCTTTGATTATCTTCGATTTTTTTGTTTTAACCATAAACGTAATTGCCTTATGATCCGTTCTCAAAGTGAATCGCTTCCCGTATAAATAATGATTAAAATGTTGACAGAAGTAATACATTGCCAACAGCTCTTTCCTAGTAATTCAGTATCCTTTTTCATGATTATTCATTGAGTGTGAACCATATGCAATAACTCTCTTACATCCGTCCTTGTCTCTTTGGGATAATACTGCTCCAATCGTGTCGAAACTGGCATCGGTGTCCAGTATAAATTCTTTCTGGAAGTCTGGGAATCCTAGAATCGGTGGTGTTGTTAAAGCCTCTTTCATCTCTGCAAATGCTACATCACATGCGTCGCTCCATAACAATTTCTTCTTGTTCAATCCATACAGTTGCTTCAATGACTTGGCCTTTGTTGCGTAGTCCTTAATAAATCGTCTGTAATAATTGAAAACTCCAAGGAAACTTCTAAGATTCTTTACACATTTCGGTTTTTCAAATGTCTTTATGGCTTCTAATTTAGATGAGTTCGTCTGTATACCTTTATCATTAATTACATGTCTCAAAATTTTAACTTCCATTTTTAGGATATGACACTTTTCCCGATTAATTCTTAACCCTGCTTTCCCGATTTGGTCCAATACTTTATCCAAAGTTTCGTAATGTTGTTCCAACAATTTTGAAAATATAAGAATGACATCCAAATATATCACTGTCTGTTCTATGCCTCAGAGCACCTTTGTCATGAGTTCCTGAAACGTTCCCGGTGCCGCTGCTATACCAAACGGCATTCAATTGAAACAAAATTATCCTAGCTTTGTGGAAAATGATGTTTTTAACTTTGAATCTTCCTCTAGTTCGACCTTGTAGTATGTATTGCTTAAATCGATTGATGTGAGATATCTGGTTCCATACAATCTGTCCATCATTTCTATAATATTTGGCATAGGAAATGCCTGTCTCTACGTGACTAGGTTTAGCTGTCTAAAATCCAAGCAAATTCTAACATCATTCTTTTCTTTCATCGATACACAAATCATCGGTGCATTGCATGGTGAATTACATTTCTTAATAATGTTGTTTTCCCACAAATTCTTAATAGTCTCATCAATCTTTTCTTCAAGATTAACTGGTTGCCTATGTGGTCTAAGGTTAATTGGAGGTCCTTTCTTGTCTATTCTATGTTTAATCATCGTCGTAAATCCGATATCCCATTTATCCGCCATAAAAACTCCTTGATGTTTTTCAACAATATCCACAATCTTTGGTTTATCTGCAATTTCCATAATTTCCATAGCTCTTTTGAATCTTTCCTCGTTTGTAATCTTACTTCCAAATTCGGCTTCTAAGTTACATACTTGATAAAATTGTTCGTTCACACCATTTTCTTTCTTTTTCCAATGTAACTCGATTCCAAACGCCAACTGCAGTTCTATTCCTCCTATTATGTCTGATTTTACGTCATTTACTACAATGAACGTTATATTTCTCCGTTTTTCTTTAATTTCTACGTTCACTGAAATTTTACCCATACAATCTAGTTGAATACTGTTCGCACAGTTTAATTTGATATCTCCCTTTTCTAATTTTACGTTCGTTATTTTCTCAAAGATCTTTCTGTGGAGTACATTTACTCTTGCACTTCTTGTCTAATAAACAATCCTCCAAGTTACCTTATATCATCAACTTTACACTCGACCGGCATATCATACGATATTCTATCATTCTATCATACGATATATATTCTGCTTTCCATTGACAAAATTCTGACATTTTCTTCTATGTTCTTTTCTTCAATTGTTCCCACTAAACTTCGTCCAAGCTTGTCCTAAAAAGTTTCTTTCTTTATAAATTTCCGTACTTTATCCTTTACTTTTGCTTCGCTTATCTCAACATTCCTTTCATCGTCTATCACTACGTCTATAATATTTGATATATTACTTCTACTATAAATACCAATGCTTAGGGAATCGCTGGTATCTTTTAATTTATTGCCCCGACTGGCTCCACTTCTGTCGAGACGTTGCCTCTTAGTTGTTCACTTCCTGTAACCGATTCTTCATATTCTTCTTCGATGTTATTCACGAATCTTCGATTATCTCCTCGTCTTCTATCTTCTCTATCTCTATATCTTTTTTGATTGTATCCAGATTGTATTCATTGTCACCTGTATTTTGCTGTCTTCTTCTGCAATTTAGGTTTGTATAACATTCCCTATCAATGTGACATTTATCTTGACATCTTTTGCATTCGATGTTTGGACAGTTTCTTCTTACGTGTCCCTGTTGTCCAAAACCATAACATTTTTTGTTCTCCTTTTCGAACAATTTCTTATTGTGTGTCTTTCTTTTCCACATCTGAAACACTTGATTGGTTTCCTTTGTCTACGCGTTTCACTTGTGTAACCTACTTTTTCACAATTTACATTTGACCGCTTTCATGCGTTGAGAGTATTCTGTAGTATTTCTACCAACCCCTGTTTGATTTTGTCCGTATTTACTGTCCCCTGTTACTGCTTCACTGTAACTCCGGGGTTGGTTTTGCATCCCCTCGTGTCTTACTACATTCACGTCATCTGTCACACTTTTGACGTCATGTACTGCCTATATCCTTTCTTTTATCTCATAAATTCCTTTTACTTTGTTAAATCTCACTTCCTTTTTTATGTCCACATCATCACAACAATGTAACAATACTGCTTCCGTGAGGGTCTCTTTTGACAATTCATTTTTCAAGATCTTGGTTGCGAGCTTTTCTACTTTCTCTAAAAATACTTCCGGTATGTCTTCCTTCATCCTGTGCCTGCATGCCTCAGTCAGGTCTTTAAATAGTGAGGAAGTTCGAGAGAAGGCCTTTCTCAATCAGTCTTTATAACCTACTACTGTTTTATCTACCGCTTTGTATCGATCTTTCAGATATCTCTCCAATAAATAAATGACTATTGTCTCTTGATTGACCTTCTCTATTTCTGCAAAATTAAAGAATGTTTCACATTCTTCAATAAATGTCTCCACATTATCGCCTCTCCTGTATTTTCAGGTAACATTTGGCCCGTGAACATATCCAAATAATAGGTAACTTATTTTTAAAGACAAAAATACGCTATTTATTAATAAATATTTATTTTTTAAGACAATTAATTTTGACGGTATAACCGTCATCGTCAGGTCTGAAGAATAAATTGAATTTTAAATCTACTTATATAGGCAAGCTGTGATTATGTCATCCATGGATTATTATGTCAACTAATCACGCTCAATAGGGTTTTCGGGAGACCCGTTTACACATTAATCTTAGAATCTAAAGATCTGATATAAAGTGCTTCACATGTCACCCTCTCCCAATAGTTTTTAAAACGAGAACAAAGAATTTTAAAATCATTTATGTTTATGTTTTCATTCGACTGGCAACCCTTTCTGTATTCTGCAATATTACTCCCACCTACATTCCGACCATATTCTTGGATTCTCCTACAAATATGACGGAACGTCTCTCCAATGTATGTGGCATTACAGCCATTACATGCAAATTTATATACGAGATCCGAACATAATCCAAATAGGGTTTGAGATTTATTACCAAATACATTTTGGATTTTATATGTTTGTGATATTATTTTTAAATTAAAAGCATTATTTATACATTTTAAAATTGAACGTTTAAATTGACCAAATCCCTCTGAATATGGAATGCTTAAAACATATTTTAAAGTTGTTGGGTCTTCTTTATCATTTTTAATCGGTTTATTAATTAATTTATCAATTGTTTCTTTGGTCAATTTCTCAACAATTGATTTTGAATAACCATTTTTATTTAATAATTTAGTTAATTGGTTAATGCTATCACAACTTTTTGTTAAGTTAATGATAATGACCAAGATCGAAAATTGTTGAGAAATTGACCAAACAAACAATTGATAAATTAATTACTAAACCGATTAATAAACCTATTAAAAAAACAGCTTGACCATATAAGTAGATTTAAAATTCAATTTATTCTTGAGACCTGACTGTGAGGAATATTTGGTGTGTGAATGTTTTTGTGTAGTTTTTGCATGTTTAAATATTGTATGTTGATTTGGGATTGTGCCTCTCCTAACCAGATGGATTATCAATATTTAATTTCTTATAATCTGAAACTAATTTATTTAAATTTAGATTTAATATTCAAATTTTTAATTTTTATTATTGCAACTTTTAAATAATTTTAATGATTTTATTTTTGTAAATTTTTAAATAATTAAAATCAAATTAATATTTAAAAATATAAAAAAATAAAAAGACTATAAAAATATTTTTTTTCAGCCAATAAAATTTAAATTAAATATTTTTAAATAAAGTGGTCTTCTCAAGTATAGTTCAGATTATGATGGGAGATATTGAAAATTGATTGATGGACCTAAGTAAAAGCAATACTATTGATAAAGATGAAAAAGAAAGAAAGATGATAAGAAATGTGAATGTAATAAATGTTCTGTCAAATGTGTGATTTCTCTTAACACAGACGATGACGGTTATACCGTCAAAATTAATTGTCTTAAAAAAATAATGTTTATTTAATAAATGGCATCTTTTTGTCTTTATACACATATATATATATATATATATATATATATATATATATATATATAATATTGAGTCTTGTGAACGCAAGTTTAGTATTTCGAAAATATAATTTGATTAAAGCTTTTTTAATACAACTATTGG
>MQRK01235866.1:4601-24716 GCA_001938485.1 Girardia tigrina
CTTTCCCATTCGTTGTTTTTTAGATTTGAATATATTAATCAAAAACTATATTAATCAAAGAAAGATGACCACTGAAAATTGTTGTGAAGAATCTGTTTGTGTTGTAAATAAATCTTTGCATTCAAATTGTGATGTTGTTAATAATGCTAAATAACACAATTCAAGCAACCAAAGGCATATCCACAGCAGAAATAATTTTTGGTAGGAAACTAAGATATTGGTTGAAAGACAGCTGGAAAAAAGACATGTCGAGAAGGAAATGAATAAAAACACGACACAGACAAAATGAATTTTCCGAATTGGAGATAAAGTGCTTATAAAGAAAGAAAACGTTACAAACGATGAAGATCGATATATTCGCCCAGTCACAATAAAGGACCGACGACATGAAAGAAGTTACGAGATACAATCAGATGATGGTAGAATTTTGATGAGAAATGTGGAATGGCTAAAACCATTTAAATCGAGGGCGATGTAAAGAATATTTTAAATTTGGTATGTTAAATTTTGTATGTTGAGTTTAGTATTTGGAAATGTGATTCTCCCACCCAGATGGAAAAATTGATATTTTGGATGTTCACGATGAATAGTCATTCGAGTATAGTTTGCATTTTAAATTACAACATAAGATATTAAAAAACTTTTAAAATATTAAATCGTTTAAACTTTTAATATCAAAAATTTAAATAAAATGAATAATTTTTAACTAATTTCTAAATTGATTAAACAAATGATTTTTCTTTAAATAAAATCGTATTAAAATTAAATTAATATTTAGATAAAATTATTACCGAAATTATAAAATTAGAACTTTAAAAATAAATTCTGAAATAATTTAAATTGAAAATTTATTCGAATAATTGTTTATTAAAAAGACATTAACAAAATTTTATCAAATTTATTCAAATTTTGAGGCAAATAAATGTGTGAAAACCCAAATTGGTGGTCTTAATAATTACATTAATTCGAAAATCAAAATTATTGATTTTTTCAAGCAATAATTTTTTGATGTTGTAAAGGAACAACAACAAAGAATTATTTTGTTACCATTTCTTTACGTAATAATATGTATATTTCGTATAATTCTCTATGGTATAACAATGACGATTATACCATCGAAATTAATTAATTGTGGATTTATTGTGCATTTATTGTAATATTATTGGCTAGTAAGTATTAGTGTCACTTTTTCAAACATATTATTTTTTCTATTTAAAGCAATATTTTTTAAATAGTTTCACTTACGTTCTACATACAAGGCTATTTAGTTCATATTTTAAAATATAATTAAATATATTTTTAAATATGGAAAAACAGATAGCGTTGATAATATTATTTTTGGTATGGACGATAATATGGTTATTATTATTTATTGTAATATTATATGAATTTGTTCTTTCTCCCCTTTCTTTTGTTGTTTGTTACGCTGACTGTGTGAATTCTGTTTCACCATGTTGTATCCAAAACGATGTGATTAAGTTAAAGTTTGTTCAATTTATATGTTCCATTATATCCTATTTTAACTCCAATTATACCCCTGCATTCCTAGCGGAAGGTAATGCGAATTTCCACAACTGTGTGGCCAAATGTAAATGATGTATTTCAAGAATTATTTTTTTCTTAAAGATCTGGATTTAACTCTGTCATCGGAAAAAATAATTTATGTTTTATTAGTTTAAAGTGTAATTCACTATGTGTAATAAAAATAAATGGTTTGAACTATAATTCTTAATTGTTATTGCTATTATATATTATGAATGAACAATGCAGTCATTAATATCCTAAATAAATAATAATAGAATTAAATTACCCAATTAATAAATTAAAAATAATCATTTTTATTAAATGCCAACTAATATTCATAATAAATATTATATATAATAATAATTGTAGAAATAGTGTTTCCGTTAAATCTGTACACACACTATTTCTACTAAAATAATCCGAATAATTCACCTATTAATAAAATTAACTGGTGAATTATCCTTTATACTTCAAAAATTGCTAAGCTAATTCAACCGAAACGCTGAATCAACTCAACAACCCTAATGATAAAAAAAGACAAAATCAATGAACTTTTCAAACAATTCTATTATTCACTAACAATAAACAAATGTTTTTAAACTTTACAAAATAATGAACAGTTACTTTTTTTCGGCAGCAAGTGATATAATTGAGATTCTCAAAAATAGTCTTTTACGATACCAAAGGTTTAAATGTTTCGGATCTTTGGAGAGTAAAATCGATTTGTCAGATTAATAATAGCTTGGGAAGTTCGTTTTCACAAAGGATTTTTTTAAAAAAAGTCCTTATAAATAAACAAAATAATAATGGTCAAATCTGGCTGATAAATGAAATTTGACTATCAGAAAATATTTACTTCTGATTAATATTTTTTTATTGATCGCAATTCAAATTTAAATTGGCTGTGGCGAATTTACATTTGAATTGCATTATTTTATTTATCGTCATAATAAGTACGACGTTATAATCCGTACTACAAAAGAAAATATAAAAATAAAAATAAAATACAAAAAATAAAATTCAAACCCAAAGAATAAATACAACAACTCAAGATAAAAAAAAATGTAAAAATAAATAAAAATAAATATAGAACCACAGTGAACAAAGAAATGTTCCTCGCGTAGTACAAAAAAGAAGTGAAAGCATATACGAAAGAAAATATAAATAACCAGTGTAAATAGATACATTCAAAGAAGTGAAGGAAAAGAACTACATACATGTCAAAATAACAACCACCAACCGTTTACAAAAATGAAATATCACAGAAATAATAAATCATGTAAACGAAAACACAAAAAAATTAATAAAGCCGTGTCAGAAAAGGTACAACAATAATAATAATAATAATGATAAATATTAACATATGTTCATCTAATGCATCTGAGATGTTGTGATAATTACTTTAACATTTTACTAATGTTATATTTGATGAAAGATAAATTTAACAAAATTTTCAAACACATATTTATCAAATATTCAAAATTTAAAAGAATGTTCGACATTATTTTCGGAATATATAAAAATAATTTTATTAACTATCGACAAATTTAAAACTGATAAATTTTCTTTCAAAGTGGCATTTTTAAAATTAATACAATGAGTTTTCATTTATTTGATTAAAAAAATATATTAAAATTTATTTTTCAGAATTTATTGTTATTAATTTCCGCGGATTATCTACGTCCTTCAGACTAAAATAACATTAACAGTTTTAGAAGGTTATATACAAACGATTGTTACGTAATCACCAGTGTCATATAGGCTCTATTTGAAAATACTTTAGAGAATTTGAGTGTGAAGCTTGAATATTAATTTTTGGATCCATTGATGTTATTCATAAGTCTTCACAAGTTAATCTGTCCCAATAATTTTTAAATCTATTGCACACAATTTGAAAATCATTTTTCCGTTTTTTTCATTATGTTACTTTTATCCAGATTATAAAAGTTTACTACGTCATAATTTTCGCGGGAATTGTTGCAAAATTGACCTATTTAACACTTTCCATAATGTTTTTCTTTTAAATAATCATTTAAATTTTTTTTACATAATTTATTAATTTTAATTAAAATTATTGAGTTGATTTATATCATTTTAAAAGGATTTTTTTAAACTGTGTGCATTTTTGAGCAAAAGTTTGTTGATTGTAAATATGAAGCAGTCTAATGCCATAATTCCAAGAACTAATAAAAATAGTAACAAAATAATTAACGCTTGAAAAATAATGAATAAATTCGTATTCATCTAGTGTGAGAAAACACTATCAAACATTTATTAAATATATTTACTTTTTAATTTATTTTGTTAGGAAAATCTTTAAGTAAAACATGTTAAAGTCCTTTTGCGATACTTTTACCTCAGTGTTCTTCAAACATAAATCTGTAGCAAAATTTGATATAAAATTAGTTGGATAATTAGGGGGAGGCCGCGAGTGAAAGACCCCTGTGGAAACCAGGGCCGGTGCAAATGATACCTTCAAGTTGATGCATGCGGCGAATTTATGTAAAAATCGGGCACTTTTGCTCACTGACAAAAAAAACTAAAAACAATTTACAACTTCTTTTAAAAGCGTTAAGTTATTATTTGATTCAGTTGTATTAGTAAATTTTGTTATTAAAAAATTAACGACATTTTTAATTATATCTCTATTTTACATTTTAGGATGGCTTGGTCTTTGTATTGTACTAAGATGAGACAATTACGTTACTTGATTTAAATTTATAAGGTCTTATAATAAATAACTAATTAGATTTTCTAATATAATAACCGTAAACTTATAATAGCAGTAAACTTAGAAACAGACAGATAGAAAGAAGCAGTTATAAAAAGTCTAAGTAAATATCATTTTGATTATTTTTTTAACAAGGAAAGAATCGATAAGATTCAGTAAATCACTAAATTACACTAAATATGTCAAAAAGGGTAGGGGTAGTCGGATTGGTCTCGAATAATATGAATGTTCGATTCTGCAAATTATAAAAACGTATAAAAATTTTAAATATTTTTGTGTATAAAATCCGTTTGTTTAAATCGGTAATTTGTGGATTCAGGTTTTATTTAAATATTTTTTAGCTCGTTGCACTTGTTCTTTACATATTTCTTGCCAATCGAATTTCGCTTATTGGCTACTTTAATTGTCAAATAGGTAATTATGATTTTTTTCTATTAAAATGCAGTTTAGAGCAAATTTTCTAACTCAATCAGTAGAAACTAAACAAACACTCTTTTTTAAACAATATTGCTGTAAAGAATTAACTTAAGGAATTATGTTCGAATATTCAATCACTTTAAATTTTAAGAAATACCAATTTCCATCTGGGTTGGAGAATCCCCATTCTAAGTTCAGAATACTCAAATCAATATACAACATCAATACATTCACACATTCAAACAATTTAAAATATTCCTCACATTCATGATAGGGACGTAATGAAGATCTAAAACCTGCCTCGACGGAACAGCAGTCACTACATCCGTTGTCCAATGTAACGTACACCGTGCAGCAGATGATTTAACAAAAACCCGGTCTCTCAACTCATATTGGAACATCTGATTTGCATGTTCAGTTGATACAATGGTTTCACAATCATCTGGAAACTACACACGTACAACGTTGGTAGAAATTAGTTCTTTCCACAAACAAGTTACCCTAACTTAATATATGCTTGTATTAGAGTATTTTCCTTATCTGTCAGAAAATCTACCAAGGTGATCAAAATCCAGTTTGCCTTAAAAACCCTAGAAACCAATCATGTGGAGCAGCGCTATCCAAACTCAACAATAAAAAAAAGTTGATAAACAATTTATGATATTTACTTTTATGTATATTAATTTTGAGAATCAAAAGCTGTAATTAATTTTGTAATTGTAATTTGTGAAATTGTTAATTACCTTTATTGTTTTAATAAAGATCTAAATACGCACTTTTGAAGTTCTACTTAAATAATATTTGTGTTTTCTGCCTATTGATTATTAATTATTGGTGAGTTTTTAACTTTAATATTTAACGTAATACTTGGTATCACGACAAAACACCGCGGATAAAACGCCGCGAACAAGAACGCCGCGGACAAAACGCCGCGTGTTAAATACGCCGCATGACAAAAACGCCGCAAACAAAAACGCCACGTAAAAAAACGCCGCGAACAAAGACACCGCAGACAAAATAATTTTAAATGAATTAGGAATTTTAGGAAATAAATGAAATAATTTGTAATGAATTAGGAAATTTAGGAATAAAATGAAATAATTTGAAATAAATTAGGAATTTTAGGAATAAAATGAAATAATTTGAAATAAATTAGGAATTTTAGGAATAAAATGAAATTATTTGTTATTAATTAGGAATTTTAGGAATAAAATGAAATAATTTGAAATGAATTAGGAATTTTAAGAATAAATGAAATAATTTGTTATTAATTAGGACTTTTAGGAATTAAATGAAATAATTTGAAATGAATTAGGAATTTTAAGAATAAAATGAAATTATTTGAAATTAATAATTATCAATTATTATGTCCTCTCCTCAAAGAATCTTGATTTTTGGAACTCGAAGAAACGGATTATTTAAAGGTCTCCACACATTGGTTTACGGACGGTACTTTTAAAGTTACGCCACCCCTTTTCTCTCATCTTTATTCAATCCATGCCATCCGATTCAACAGAATCTTTCCCTGTGTCTTTGCTATTCTTCCAAACAAAACTCAGAACACATATTTCTCGCTCTTTTCCACACTCAAAGCTATCGAACCCTCCCTTAACCCATCATCTATTATGACAGATTTCGGAAGAGCATATATCAATGCTTTTCGCTATGTTTTCCCAGAATCATTTAATCGTGGATGTTTCATTCATTTTTCTCAATGTTTTTGGAGAAAAATACAAGAATTCCCTGCTCTCAGATCGTAATATGAATATTCGTCAAACCCCCACTTTGTCCTTCTTCAACGTCAACTCCCTGCTCTCTCTTTTGTCCCACCTCTTGATGTGATACAAGGTTTTGAGATGCTTCTCAACACAGAATTATTTTGTGAAAATCAGGAAACACTGCAGCTTCTCTTGGATTATTTTGAGGACACCTGGATAGGGAGGCCTAATAGGAATGGCGCGAGACGTGACCCATTAATATCGATTGATCTTTGGAATAGCTATAATACGGCGCTCGATCGCATCCCTGAAACAAATAATCAAATTGAGGGGTGGCACAGGTCTTTTTCCTCTCTATTAAGCTCACACCATCCAAACATTTGGAAATTCATTGAGAATTTGAAGAAAGAGTAGAATTTAAATTCATTTTATTCCTAAAATTTCTAATTTCTGGCGTCGAAATGTCCCAGAGTCGCAACGTCCCCGTGTCGAAACGGCGGCGTCTTTGTCGTCGGGGTTTTACTCGAGGCGTTTTTGTTCGTAGCGTTTTTGTCCGCGGCGTTTTGTCGTGGAACCGTAATACTTATATAATTTAATTTGAACAAATTAATAGGTCTATAATGAAAAGAAGAATTACTGATGAAAAGAGTGTCTACCAGAGTCGTTGGGAATCTGAGTATTTAATTATAAATAATGATAATAAAATTCAATGCATTGTATGTATATAAGTTTTGTCAGTCCAGAAACAGTTTAATGTGAACCGACATTATACTACATTACATAGTAAAAATTTCGATATATATATACTGGCGAATCAAGAAATGCAATAGCTGCCCATATAAAAAAATTGTTACACCAGACAGGGTTTTTTCAAAAATAAATTTCGATAGCACTGATAGCCTTGCTGCTTCCTATAAAGTTTCACTTGAATTGGCTAAATCCAAAAAGCCATTTAGTGAAGGAATGCTGGTGAAAAAATGTGCAATTGAGATGGCCAAACAATTTAAAGAACTAAAATTAGCTCAAAAATTTGAAACAGTGCCATTGCCTCATCAGACAGTCGCAAGGTGAATGAAAGATATCGATAAGTATGTTTCAAAAAAGCTATGTGATATAGAGAAAAGTGTGAATATTTTTCGTTATGTATTTATGAGAGCACCGATACAACAGATATCAATCAACTTATTTGTAGTCGATCTATTCAAGATGATTTCACTATTCATGAAGAACTTCTTAATCTTGTACATTTGCATGGCACAACTAAAGGAACTGACATTTTCAATGCGATTTACAGTTCTGTTACAAGCTACGGTGAATTTAATAATTGTTCCTGTATCAGAACCGATGGAGCAAAGGATATGACGAGGACAGGAATTTGCTTTTGCGAACTTTTAAAACAAAATAACATTTTTTGTCACACCACACATGGTATTATACATCAACAGGCTCTTTACGGCAAATTTTTGAGGCAACTTAATGTCATGTAGACCGTGGTTCAAGTAACCAACATCATTCGAGGGGAAATAAATCTCTAACGCACCGTAAATTTTTAAGTGAAATAGATGCTGCTTATGGGGATTTACTTTTGCATACGGAAATTTGTTGGTTTAGTGCTGGAAAATGCCTAGAACGTTTTTTGAATTACGTAAAGAAATTCCCGTGTTTCTTAAAAATGAGATTAAATCTGACACATTGGGATTAGAAAGACAAATGGAATATCCTTTGTTCCTTTCAGATCTGGCATTTATGGCTGATATTACCAAACATCTAAAAGAGTTAAATTTGAAACTTCAGGGAAAAAATCAAAGTATTGCTAATTTATATGGTCATCCCACTGGATTTGTTTGTAAATTGAAACTTTTTAAAACAAGAATATCCAATAGCGATTTATTTTTTATTCCAAATTGTAACGTGCATTATGAAGAAATGAAAAACTATGAAGAGGATATATCATTTTCCTCGTACCTGGAATATATCCAAGAAATAATAGAAGATTTCGAAAATCGATTTGGAGATTTCAAAAGATTGGAAGAAGTTGATTGGTTGTCTAATTCAATCTAGATCTTGGTGCCTTACGTATATGACAGCGGCCTTTTCCCGTCTAATGACGTAATCTCATTATGTTCAATTATCTCAAATACTGATTTTACCAACTCTGAACAATATTTCTTACTTTATTCGGATGCGCTATTTCCATGTTGATCATGAAGCATCAAATTTGAATCTATAATAAGTGGTGCTATAACTGTATCAAATGGTGCTCGATGTATTATTGCTTCTATTAACGCCGTTAATCCACCATTTCCTTGAGTATCTATCAACCCTGGATACTCACATAATTGTGTCTGTTTAAGTAACTTTGCAGCTTTGTGAAACTTATGTCGAGTTATTACAATTGTTAGTGGTGTAGCATTCCATATTTGATCTTTTACTTTTATTACATTTTGACATAAAATAAAAGCAAAGAGGTGTGGGTATTTTCTTACGCATATTTGAAAAATTGGATATTATAAACATGTCCTTTTGCAAAATGTAATCCAATATCTTCTTGTAGCAATAAAATAGTTGCATTTTCACTAATTTCTTTTTGCGATAAGAGTGATCCATTATCGTGATCAATTTTCAGTAGATTTATGGGAATTGGTTTTGAACGTGGTATCTGTAAATTTGTTGTAATAATATCTTAATGGTCTGAAGATTCAGTGTTGCTATTACTTAATACTGGTGGGTTAGTTTCACTGCTACTTCCTCAGATTGAGCTTGTGATTTAAGGCTATATTTTTTGACAGGCTCTTTTTCCGCTTTTTTGCATCTATTAACGTGTACAACTATAGGATCTGCATTCTTATTTTTTATGATGAATAAATTATGGTCTTGCTAATTTCGGAGTTAATCCTTTCTTTGGTTCAGGGGCGAATATTCTCACTCGGTCCCCTACTTTAAAGGAATGTGGTTTTGCTCTTTATATTTTTCTTGGTTATACTTTATCCGCAAAACGACTTGTTTATACACAATATTTAATTTTTCTATCATTATGGTGACAAAGTCTGGAACTTCCATTAACTGTGACGACTGTGGACTAAAGTCTAAGTCAACTGGCATTATAATATCTCGTAAATATAAGAGATAATTAGGTTTATAACTTGTGGCTTCTGTTTTCATATTATTTATTACGAATAACACATATGGAATGAAGATGCCCCAATGACATTGTTTTCTGTTTGTTAGACATGCAATTCTATTTAAAAACGTACCGATCATACGCTCAACTAACCCATTGGTTTCCGGATGATAACCTGTTGTATTGAGTTTTAATATCTCAAAGATGTGATTTATTTGGTTCATTATGCTACTCATAAAGTGTTGACCTCTATCGCTCAAAATCTTTATGGGTGGTCTGTATTTAAATATGATACGGTCGACGAATATTGGTGCAAGTGTTTCGACTTTTTATCTGACATTGCAAAAGCTTCAGTAAATTTTGAGAAATGGTCTACGAAAACTATAATATATTTGTTGCCATTTACTGTCTCTGGCAATGGTGCAACGATATACATTGCACATAATTCAAATGGAGCTGTGGGTACTGGCATTGGTTTTAAGGAACCTTCCTTTGGTTGCCCGTATTTTTCCATGTTGCACAAATTGCACATGATTGAATCCATGACTCAATGTCGGCTCTCATACCTTCCCAATAATACTTTTCTCTGATTCTGTTAAATGTTTTACGCAACGAGAGATGTCGTACGGCATCATTATATTTTCCTCTATTACTATTAGGTGTATAACTTAGTTTTTTGGATTTTTTTGCAGAACAGACAAGTTTATTTATATGACATAATATCTTTTATTCTAATCAAAATATTTTCCATCGTTAATTATGACTTTCGACCATTTTTCAGGCAAATTATGAACTCCATCGAGAAAAAAGTTTTGGTCTTTTGATGCGATCCATTGTTCCAGCCATTTTTTTATGTTCCTGGTTTCTGAAGTGCTGGTCCGGAAGAGCATTTGCTTTGATCGAAACAGATGATAATCTGATGGGGTACAATCTGGTGAATAGGCAGCATGCGGTAGAATTTCCCATTTAAGTGCTTCCAACGTGTCTTTTACTTGTTTTGCGAAATGTGGCCGAGCATTGTCATGGCGGAAAATCACTGTGCGCTATTTGTTGGCTGGAATAGGACGTTTTTCCTTCAATGCATCGTTCAATTTCATTAGCTGTTGTTGTTAACGTTCTGCATTAACAGTTTCATTCGAATTCAGCAGCTCATAGTACAGTACACCTTTCTGATCCCACCAAATAACCTTGCTTCCATGAATGTTTCTTTTTGCTGTTGACGTGGACGGTTCGCCGGGATGAACCCACGATTTCTTGCGTTTAGAGTTAACATAATAAATCCATTTTTCATCTTCAGTCACAATTTTATCCAAAAACGACCATCTTCGTTTTCTTGTAAGCAATGAATTGAATATCAGTAATCGACTTTCAATGTCGGCTTGATTCAATTCATGTGGTATCCATTTTCCTTCTTTTTGAATCATTTTCATAGCATGTAGACGTTTACTTATGGTTGCTTGAGTAACATTTAACTGTTTTGCAAGCTCTTTCTCTGTTTGAGTAGAATCTTCCTTCAGTAATGATTCCAAATCTTCATCTTCGAATCTTTTTGTTTGACCGGAACGCTCTTTGTCACGTCGAAATCTCCACTTTTGAAACGTTTATACCAGTTCTCGCAAGTCTGTTGAGTTGGTGCATGTTGACCATAAGTTTCTTCAAGAAGCCGAAAACTGTCTGCAGCTTTTTTCTTTTGATTAAAGCAAAACAGTAGTGCTTCCCGCATTTGCTGTTTTGTTGGTATGAAAGTTGGCATGCTAAAACGTGATTAAAAATATGTTTATGGCGCATTTAAGGTCAATGACCTACTTAATTTTAATGCCTCGATTTCAGCACTTTAAAAATCTGTACGTACGACTCTAAAATAATGCTTATTACAAAGGTTATACCATCTCTTAGAAAATCCAAAAAACTAAGTTATACACCTAATATTATCATTATCATTATGTACATTATTATTATTATTATTCTCATATCAATTATTTCTTTGATTATTGTATCCATTATTATTATTTCTATTTCCATTATTTCTATTATTATTTCCATAGTATCCATTATTATTCACATTATAACCGTTATTATTTCAATTATTATTATTTCTATTATATCCATTATAACCGTTATCCTTATGATTTCTATTATATCTGTTATTATTTCCATTATAACCATTATTATTTCTATTATTTCCCCGATTATTATATCCTCGACCATTTCCTCGATTATTTCCTCTATAATTATTTCCACCATTCTGGTATGAATTATTTCTATTATTATTGTTACATCGATTCGAGGAATTGCCATCAGCCCTGCACCGGACTGTTGATTATTTCTTGAATCTACATTTTTAAATATCGGGCCTGTTGCTCTAATTTCTATAGGTTTAATTTTGTTTAAATTATTTGATTCAACCCGTCGGGCTTTTTGTATCAACTCATCAAAATCCTTATAATCTGCTAAAACCAGAGCATCTCTAATATGTTCATGGATACTGTTTAAAAACTGGTCAATAATTATTGATCCCACTTTAGTATCTTTTCCAAATGCCTTTACGGCTAATTCTTTTAGCGCAAAACAATGTTCTGTAACATTTTCGTTTTGTCTTTGCCTCCTATTTCTAAAATTATTTGCGTAAATATTTCCTAATTCAACGTCTATAACTATAATAGGCCTCAATTTCTCAATAATTTTATCAATTGTCGCCATTGGCTCAAACGTATTAAAAGCTTGTAGAGTATATCCCTTTAAATAAAGATGCAATCTACGCGACATCTCGGTTTCTCCCCAACCACTCGCATTTGCATAACTTTTATAATCTTTAAAATATCTATCAAACTCTTCAGGCTTTCCTGAAAATGGCTCCAACGGCAGGAAATATAATGATTTTAATTGGGGTTTTTTTATTTTTATTCTCGCTATCTGAAATACTTCGTGTAATAGCTGCCATTGTAGGTATATTCTCTATTTTTACTGTATTTATTCTATGTATATTTCACACTATAATTACTATATGTGCTGTTTGCGCTCTGCTTGTACTCAAAAATGTAAAAACTATTCAAAATTTTTAAATTATTTTTTCCCTAAAAGATTTTCAAACTATATGCACTGCGTGTGATGTGCGTGCCTTTACGGCTCTAAACTTATATAATCACGCTGATAGTCCAACAAACGTGGTTTTCGCATTTATCCAAATATTTAATATTTTTCAAAATCGAGCCCCACGTTGGGCGCCAAAATTGTTGGCGTAGTAGGTGATTTTATAAAATGGAAATCAAAAATAAGATTATATATTTTTGTAAAGAATATTTATTTATATCACACAATGTACAATCAATTGAAAATATTTTAAAAGGGAACTTAAACCTTATAAAATGAATTTATATATTGAGTAGATGGAGAAATGATGCTTCGTTTACTCCGATTTGATTTTAAAAATATATAAGAAATAAGTTACGAAAATATATAATTTATATAGAGGCTTTAGTCCGTACCGTGATTTAGCTTCGCTCTAAATTTGTCAAATCAATTTTTGATACTTCGAAAACTTTATTTTTTATTCGATCTTCGTTAAGCTTCTTTTATACTGGATGAAATTTTCGCGTAGGTATTCAAATAATCTCTCGAATTACAATAAGAATGCGACTTAAATAATTATTGTTAGATAATTAAGTTCGCACGAATAACTTGACTTGAGATAAATAACAATGTACTTTAAAAATAATTAAGGTCTTGAACTTAGGAATAACTGTCGCCTTCAGCTTAAAAATAATTTTTTTCTTCCTTCTTTCTTTAAAATCCTTCTCCTTTTATATTATTCTTTTCAAATTAAATTCTTTTTATTTCCTTTCTAAAATGGTTTAAATATCGTTCTACAAAAATACTCTTCTATTTAAATTGCATTATTTATCTCTTTTGTTTATTTTAATTTAATTATTTATATATAATTTATATTTAATATAGTAAAAGGATAAATAAGGTTTTATTATATCCATTAATTAAAACAAAATTAATATTTCTATACTTTTATTATTTTTACAGAATTCGTACCTCAACAAAATTGATGTTTTTTTCTTTAAATAAAATCATGTTTTAATTAAATTAATATTTAGATTAAATTATTACCAAAATTATAAAATTATAACTTTAAAAATAAAATCTGAAAATCATCTAAAATGAAAATTTGTTCCAATAATTGTTTATTAACAAGACATTAACAAAATTTTATGAAATTAGCAAGATGTCAAATTATGAAAGTTTTGCTGAGAATGATTCAGAAGACAATTCAAATTGTAATGAAAATAAAGTTGTTGAAATCCATATTGGTGTTCTTAATAGTACCTTTAACACGCATTCATTGTCCGTTGCCTTTTGTGTGATAAGGCTTAAACAGCGGTTCGAAAATACTAAAATAGTCCTTGAGTCTGGTGATTTTAGATTGAGTACCGCGATTAAAGCGTATTCAAGGAGATCCAAACAGCAAAAAAGAACGAACATGATCAATGACGGTGTCTGCAGAATAATCTTCACATGGAAAGAGGAATGAAGTTTATAACCGTTTCGGTATTCTTGTAAGCTTTAAGAAGCTATTTATGTCTATATTATTATGTATATTTACTTTTAACTTTGGATTCATTTCAGTTAAATGCAAGTTCAATAGATTTTCCTACATATATTACTTGCTTAAATTTATCATTATCATTTCAATTGTATTCTAAATAACAAAAACTCTTAAATTATGTAACTTCATTTATCCTTTCTCAGTTTTTTACTAAAATTTTTCAGTAAATCTGTTGACTTAAATTATTAAAAATTATTATCAATATCGATATTAAATTTTCAATTAACCTTAGAAATGAAATTTTGAAAAAAAATCAATAAAATTGATTATCAAATATGCCAAAACGTAAAAAATCTCAACCGGCCGATGGGAAACAGCGTTTAAATAACGACTGGTACGACGATCGAATGACATCACCGAGTAAAGCACCGTCGGGTAAATCGAGTCCGTTTCCGAAAACTCCGACAAAACGTCGAACGAGAAAGAATAAATCAAAATCGATGAAGAATTCCGAAAGTCCCGATTCCGGTCGGAAAAGCATTCACAAGGGTATCGACTTCCTCAACGACAGTAAAGATGAGTTCTTTTCGATTTTGTTTTCCGTCTACAATAAATTGTCGAATTTATTTGAAAACTCTTCGAATAATTTAATGTCAGAATCGTCAGAAAATCCGAAACGATTTAAATCTCAATGATGAAAAAGATTCGATTTCATTTGATGTTTCAGTGATTTTATTTCGTAACGAGTGATTATTATCCTTTAGAAAATGGGATTATAATGTCGTATTTGATTTGTGAGGGGTTTTGTTGATTAAAAATGGAAATTCTTTTTCTTTTACAACGACTAATTGAATTAAATAATTTAATACTACTCTAGCTTAAAATTCAATGGACATCTGATTTTTAAATAAATGAGTATACTAGTAAATCAAAAAAAAATTAATATCCATTCTTTATATGGGCAGAACTCTACTTGACCAGTAGAATTTTTTGTTATCTTTTTTTAGATGGGAAAATTGCTATTACATTTTTTTAATAAATTTATTATGGTGTTAGAAATTATTTAAATCTTTTGTATCAGGGAAAATTTAATACAAAAATTTTTTAGAACTCCATTTTGCAATTAAATAATTATTAATGACAATAAATTTATTAGAAAGCATGGAAAGAACTAGTTAATCAAAAAATGTTTATATCCAAGATCTCTACTTGGCCAACAGAATTTTTTCATTTTTTGTTTTTTTTTGAATTTTCTATAATTAGGTTAACTAGAGGTGGGTATGTTTAGCGTGTAAACGACCGTTTAAATGTTTTTGTTTTTTAGGGCGTTTTTTCTCCATGAAGTTAGAGATCGTTTAAACGTTTTTTAAACGTTTACTACGCTAAACGAAGACGGTTTAAATGTTTAGAAAATTTTAAAACGTGTCCACGTCTAAAGTTAACTAAATTTTAATTTTCAATTCTCTAAACATTTTACAATGGAGCAGATGTGTATGTGTTAGTGTTTTCACGAATATTTTTTTCAGTGTTTATTGCTTTTTTGTTTATTTTTTAGAAATTTTAATAAAAAAATATTTTCAAAAAAATTTGTTTGCCTAAGAGTTAATTGTTAAGCTCGTTTAAAAAAGACCCCGAACCCTAACCATGCTACTAGTTTGAGCAAAATAAGCCTTGACTTTGTGAAATAAAGATTACTTTATCATTGAAAGTTTAAACACACGAAAAATAATCTTGAGAACTGAAATATAAGCCTTAGAACTTAATGTATCTTATGTGATATATTTGGCGTTCCCCGTTAAAGTTTTTATTTACAATTTTATTGTAAGCCGAGTAAAACATATTTCACATATTATTTTTTAATGGATTACGGATAATGATTATGACTAATTTTTTTAACAAACGTCAGTATCGCTTATCCATGTATATTTGTTGCATTTCACTTTGTAATTGAGCAGAAATAATATTATTTTCTCAATCAAGAATATGAGAATACTGTATCCATGCTTTACTTACCAAATCCACCTCACCATAAAAGTCTGACTCCTCTCCGGGTAAGTTTTGCAATATGCACAGAGCTTTTCTGCCAGCTCGTCTCTTCGTCATTGTTTCAGAAAAAGTGTACGCTTTATATATGATTGCCCTATATCTTTACGTACAAACACGCACACTCACACGCGATACATATCCGCGAAGCAATATCCTTTCATTGAACACCATCAAATGATTCCCGGATATTTGCCCACAGTTGATTTTTATGCCAAATTTGTATAATTTCCGAATTCACGAAATTGGCAAAAATATTTTCATAGAATATTTTCAAACAATTCAATTTAAAGTGAAAAATTGTGAATTTAATATGAAAAATTGTGAATTTAATGTGAAAAATTCTCAATTCAATATTTAAAATTCTGAATTTAATATAAAATCTCAATTAAATATGAAAAATTATCAATTCAATATTGTAAATTCTGAATTTTATAGCAAAAATTCTGAATTTTACATGAAAAATTCTCCATTGAATAATTTAAAAATATTAAACAAAATTTTGCGAGATCAGGACTTTTTGGTGATGCCGTTTTTGCTCCAAGCTTTTTGGCGACGCACTTTTTGGAAATTTAAGTATCTATTTGTATTTAATTTTTGTACTTAATTCTAATGAATAAAAAATTTATAATCTAAAATTGCTATAAATAAATTTTCAAAGTTAAAATAATTTCAAAAATGGGAACAGGACATTTTGACACCAGAAATTAATTTTTTATAAATTAGTTTATTAGAGGCAAAAATGAAATAATTTTTCATAAGTTATGATTTTTGGGAATAAAATAAATTGAATTTTTATTAAAATAATTAAATTTTTTATTATTTATTAAATTGAACATTATTTTTATTATTTATTAAATTTATTACATTGAACAATAGGCCTAGTAGAGAAAGACGAAGACCGTCTTACCTAAATGATTACATCGTGGATTCAAATTCTTCTGAGGACGAATCTGGTGGGAGTGTTGAATATTAGATATTTTAATTATATGAAATATTTAATATATACTTTTTTTGATAAATATTTTGTTTGAATATTATCAATTAAACAGTGTTTTGAAAATAAACTTTTCGTGTGTTACAACTAATTTATAAAAAAAATTAATAAAAAAATAATTTCTGGCGAAGAAATGTTCGTTCCCATACTTGAAATTATTTTAAATTTGAAAATTTATTTATAGCAATTTAAAAATATAAATTTTTTATTCATTAGAATTAAGTACAAAAATTTAATAAAAATAAAAACTTAAATTTCCAAAAAGTACGTCGTCAAAAAGTCCGATCTCGCAAAATTTTGTTTAATATTTTGAAATTATTAAAAGTGAGAATTATTCATATTAAATTCAGAATTTTCAATATGGAATTGAGAATTTTTCACATTGAATTCACAATTTTGCATTTTAAATTGAATTTTTTGAAAATATTTTTGCCGATTTTGTGAATTCGGAAATTATACAAAATTGGCATAAAAATCAACTGTGGGCATTTGTCCGGGTACCCCATCAAATGTAACATAATGTAATGTAATGAATGACATATTAAAACCTGGGCAAAGCTATTCTTCCTATGCATTCAGAAATGAATCCAACGTTTCCAAGGAGAGTTCTGTTGTCTGCTTCTTGAAACACGAAGATATTTACTGAACTGGATGTCTTATCGCAGTTAACAAATGATTAAATTATTCAAATAAAATATCGTTGCACATAGAATTATGTCAGGGAAATCAATGATATGATGAAAATCTATTAAACATCTTGAACTCTTAATTGGGTTACAACTTGCCAGAGGATTTTATGGGAAAAAATCATTCCGTTTAAGTACTATTTCCTCCAAATTTGAAGTAGAACTTTTTCGTCGAACAAGGAGTAAAATGACTTTTACTAATATCAAACGATATTTGCGCTTTGACATGAACAGACAAGAGGCGCAAAATTAAAAACAAATTTATTTAATCATATTAGAGAAATATTTGATGAATTTCCATCATATTATCGAAAACACATTGCCCCTCATTACTCTGTGAGTTGATAAGCTGCTCAGGACTCGTTCATGTCAAACAAACCAGAAAAGTTAGGTATGAAATTTTGGTTGTCAGTCGACGTTATCTTCACGCATATAAACAAAATCCTTTCGTGTTAAAAATCTATCAAAAACGGTAATCAATTGAGAGATGTGTTTACAGGACAGTTTGAAACAAGGGCAAGAACATCTCATGTGACTAATTCTTTAGCAATATCGAATGGGCTAAGTCTGCTTCGAAATAGTACAACAATTTTCAGTACTAAGATCAAATTGCGGACATTCCCAATCAAATTCATAACCTTCAGTCCTCATTTGATTTGAACAAAATCAACAAACTAAAATATCAATGCAAGCACAACAAATCCAATATTGATTCTTATGGTAAAAGAAAGCCGCATGTAATTCATTATTATAATTATAAAAATGTAGAGTAGAAAGCATGAATGCAATGATTCAATTGTACAACTCAGAAAGTGCTCTAAAATGATCAACTGCTGTTTGAAAAATTCTTCTGGATATGGTGGTGTCGATTTCCGGGATATGTTTCAAAGAAGCAGCACAATCGAAAGTTTCACAAAATTAGTTTTATTGCGGATAATTATACAGCTAATAAAAGTAACAATAAAAAGTCATATTTTTTTGAGAGCTAGCTTTCAAATTACGTATATTTTTAATTGCATTGAAACACAAACCCTTATATATCTCAAGTATAAATTGACTTGATCTACTTTCAAAATAAACGGCTAAGTGATGAAACAAAATTTACGAAATTTTAAAACATCAAAAGTTATTACTCTATGATTTCCTGTACCATAGGCAAGTGTCTCCAGAATTCCCTATTGCCAACAAATGAAATATAAAGTAATTTCTAAAAGCAACCATTTTATTACATTAAACAAACTATCAGGCTATAAGTGAATTATTTTTGTTAATTTTAAAATTCAATTTTAAAAAATATATAATAAATGCACATTGAAATAAAAGTTACAACTTTTAACTATTTTGGAAGCACTTTTTAACAGATATTTTTTCTATTTTTTTATTAGAAACTATTCTCTTTATCTGCCAAATTTTCCGATTTAATACACAAATGCGATTTCCGTAAGCCTTTCGAATCGGAAGGGACTTTTTCGAAATGAGACGGATCACTAATAGACTTCCGTTTTCTCATAATTTTATTCGAGTATATCGGAGGAATTAATTGGAAATGTCGACGCAAATGGGAAATAATATTAGAATTAATGATACTCCGAGTATTCGTAAAGTAGAACTTGATTCGTGATTCGGTGGATTTCAACTGCCGGCATAAATAACAAACAAAACAACCGTCCTTCGTCAACGACGAATCATCATTGACAATCTCGTAAACATTAAAATCGACATCTCGTTCCAAATGACAATTAATAAATTTGGTACAGACGAATTTAATTATTTCATCGTGAGAGGAATCTCCACACAATCTCGCGCCAGCAATATCGACAGAGTCAGTCGCTCTTAGTAGTTGGTTTTCTTCTGTGTCAATTTTCGAAAAATGAGTTTTCATATGTGATAAAATATGGACGGTATCCAATAAATTTTCGTCGACATCCAAAGAGAACTTGACGAATTCATTACAGATTTGATTGTCTGAATTTATCTTAATCGAGCAACACAAAAACCCTTGAAGATTTACCGTTTGGTAAAGCGTGAAATTGAGCGAAGTTGCATTACCCTCGGAGAGTTCTAATGTCTGTCGAAAGAATTCTAAGACTTTATTTTTAAGGTTTGAGGTACACATAAAATACCCCATTTGCTCTAAATGGAATAGTGTGAGTTTTTTAATTGAATTTGAAATTTCGACTTGATTGTCATTTAAATTCAAATTCTTAGTTATTTTACTACTGATCGTTTGGACAGCGTTCATTAATTTCATCTTTAAAATCGGTGAAAATCGAAATTCCGTCGGATAAATGCGAAATAACTCTAAATCAATGTATTTCACGCGTTC